>CAKNYM010046740.1:0-21860 GCA_932195095.1 Andricus curvator
ACTGATTAGTTTTTATAGCGTATATATTTCTGCACGGTATGTCGCGATACGAGCGCGCTACAGTTGTCGCTGAAAACATCGACCTATTTCCGTCTTTATCTAACTTTCTTCCTTTCACTTATTGTGAAAATGTGGAATGCTTACGAAAAGAGGCCTTTTCGTAAGCATTCCTCATTTCGTACGTTCTTTATTCGCATCTTTCGAAATGCGCCACATTACACACAGATCATAAGTACGAAAACACGCCATTTTCATGATTGTGTTGTAAAAAAATAGTTTTCCTCTTCCTTAGCCTAAATTTCAAGCAAATGCGATCCCCTCTATTAAAAATTGGGGAGCACACGCTAGGGGATAATTAGTAAGGATGGCTTTTCAATATTTTAGGCGATTTCATGTTACTAATATATACCTAACATACGTTTACAAAGGCAGATATTTTCAATATACATATAACAGAAAATTCATCCGTGGTATTTTATGATGCCTCTCATGGAATATTACATTTTTTATCATTTTTTTCAAATTCAATACGCGAGAGACGCTGTAAAGATAAAGAAGAACACACATGGTAATTTTCAATAATTCTGAAGTTTCTGCGGGTCACCTATTCTAAGTTGAGCAAATATGAAAAAATTTCTTATCTGAGGTAAACAATTGCTCCATCTTAGATTCCATTTATTTAAAAAATAAATAAAGCGTCGTTATCAGATAAATGTTACGAAAGGTATATATAGCAGTCACTCATTGAGTCACTCTTCACACGACAATCTTGAAAATTATTATTCCAGTTCACTATCATTGTGTCATTTCAGAAGAATGAAGATTATCACTGAAATCCTGCTTCTAACATTCGTAAGCTTCTTTTATTTGAAAGGCAAGTTTAATATGTTAGTATAATTAATATTGATCAAAAACAAATAGATTTCCTCAAACATGTTTATGTTTTCAAAAGCTTCCACTTTGCATTGATCATACCTAAATTGTCCGAACGTCTGAATTCTCCTGCGTGTACGATAAGGAAAATAATTTTTTTTCTCCAAATTGTTAAAGCTCTAACATAAATTTCTATAATTTTGAACTGATATTCGAAGTTTTAAAGATATGACTATTAGCAATGCGAAATAAGGCGCTATAGCGGCGAGTATAGGAGAATTGTTTCATAAATAGGGGTAGAAACAAGATTTAGATGCTTTATTCACTCTGTATACTCATTATCTGCAAAGTTTCTTATCCTCAGTGTTTTCTTGGTAGCATTCAATACCAAAAATCTACGAAGATCCCAAAATGATATGAATATCAGTTTTGAAGTTAACCTTACGATAATTAAATATCTACAGCTTCAAAGGAACTAACCCAAATAAAGCACCCGAAGGAACCAACTCGAACGAAGCAACCAAACGAACTAAACCAAACGAACTAACCCAAACGATGGAACATAAACAAACCGAAACAAACGAACCGACTTGAACAAACTAACCCGAATGAACCAACTCAAACCAATCACCCCAAACTAACAAACCCAAAGCAACTGAAGCAAGCGAGCATGCACTGACCATTCATCACGAACGAACAAACCCAAACCATCGAACCCATCCAACCCATGTAAGGCAACCAACCAACTAACCCAAACAAACCAAACCAAAACAAACTAATGACAACCAGCCAGCCAACCGAATCGAATTAAAGCAAACGAACTAACCCTAACCAACCAACCAAACCAAAACAACCCACCCAAATCAACCAACGAAAACCAATCAACCCAAAACAACCAAACCAAACTAACTAATCCCACCAATCGAAACAAACTCAAACAAACAAACCCAAACCAAACCAACATAAACCAGCCAGCCCAAACATACCAACCCAAACTTATAAACCCAAAGGAACGAACTTGAATGAACCAAACCAAGCAAACTAACGCAAACGAACTAACTCGAAAGAATTATCTCGAACGAACAGACGGATAATGTCAGAAAGATATTATTCATTACCAGTGCGGTTCGTTCCACAACGGGTCGCAAACTAGAACTTTACATCACCAACTTTTTTTTAAACTCGGGTTACTTATTTAATTAGTAGAAAATTTTTTTTTTTACCAAACGGAAAAGTAACCTAAATGTTCACAAAAATCGATGATTTAAAGGTCTGGCTAGTGTGAGTTCAGCGTGAAATCCACCTTATACGAGTGTACAAACACTCTAAATTATTAATTTTTTTCACCAAATTAGGTGCAGATGGCTTTCCAGAAGTTGGTGAAGATAAAGTTGCCGCAATTTTCACTGGTGGCGCTGGTATGGAAGGAAAAATCAAAGATTTCTTCATCCACGCAGTCCCCTACTGGATGGAAAACGCTACGGAACATAGGCCTGAAGCCTATGATTCTTTTATACGAACGGCAGAGGATAAGCATTTTACTGCCAAATTTGATACTTTAATTGCATTTTCACTGTATACTCATCGTAACAATCCTGATCATGGTCCAACATACGCTGAATTACGTTTAGAAGGTCAACATTTGACAGCAAGATCTTTCCACCCGCACGAACGACCACATCTTATTTATAATTTCGCTACTCGTCACTATCGTGTGCCAGCCAACAACCATATATATATAGTGCTGCCAAATGGCGCCATCTATGCATCGGAGTTAGAAAAGCATGAGGCACATCACAGGCCAGCCTAAGGATATCCTAGAAAGCGAAAAATCGCCAGATTTCAAAAAAAAAGTTTTGATGTGTTTTTTTGAATAGCAATATCAAAAGGAGTTTTAAAACCATCAATTTTGCCACTTACTTGCTATTTCCGAACGGAAAAATTGAAAATTTTTTTTCCACGGCGATTAAAATTTTGTCCACTGAATTTGCTTTCACTGGCCCTGAAAATTTATTTTACGTATTCATATGAGAAGTGTTATTCGGTGCAAGGTGAATAATTATTGATAGGTGGAGCATGTGTATCAAAGTAAGAGCTATTAAGTAAAATCTCTTAGTAAATAAGCAAGAAGTTAAATAGTCAAATAAAATTTTCCGTAGTTCTGAATAAAATTTCGAAATGTCAAAATAAGTATAAAATATAGAAGAAATATTAAAAATTATTCATGTAATGACATTGCTATCTTAAAAATGAATGTTTAAGCTTTAATTCGGTGTGGGATACTTTTCCTCCTTTTTCATCATTTATCAATATTACAACTAAAAAAGTTTTTCTATTTGCCTCGTACTAGTTTCCCCTAAATTTTCTGAAAATTATGTATCTTTAGTCGTATCAATAAAGAAACTTCTAACTTAACAATATCGAATTATGATTTATTCCAAACATTTTGTACAACGTGTGGCAATCCGAATTGTAAAGTACAAATCGCACATAATTCACTGTGCAGTAAGGTGGTCCAAATTTTTGATTTTTAAAATTTTCATGCATAAGACTCCCCCAAATTTATTTGAATCCACAGAAAAATGCGTTTTTTCAAATAACAATTATAGTTAGTGGTCCCAAATGCCCCATAAAGTTTAACAAGTATCGACTTGATCGTTTACATTTCTTTTCAAAATTAGCCATTGAATACGAAACGAAAATTATTTTTCGAATTTCACCCCCGTAATTTCGTTTGATTGGGTCCCAAAAAAAACTCTAAATAAAAAACTATGTTTTGCGAGTTTTTGGGGATAATTCTCTTTTTTTTGTTGATTTTTTTTAGTACAAATTGTTTCTAATCCATAGAGTTCCACTTTCTACTGATGGTTATATGTTTAGCATTTTTCTCTTAGAATAGAGTTGGAAAGTCGCGGTTCTTTTCCGAATTTTCCAGCATGCATTTAACTTTTTTGTTAGAGCAAGGCAATAGTCAATTAAAGTTCAAAAATTAATTATTTAAATAATGTGTTATTATTTATAATACTTTTCTGTTTTTTATTCAAGTTAAAAAACGTAATCGTTTAAATGATTTATTATTACTTAAACTAATATTGTCATTGAATAGTGATAGAAGGTTGCTGCTTTTCCTAAAATTTTAAAAAATGTTGGCAACTTCTTAGTTCCTCTAATTTTTGAACGCTGCAAATTTTTTTACTTCAAATGTAATTTTTGATTTTTTCTCGTGAGCAATAAAAATATCACAAAAGTGGAAGAAATATTTTTTGTATCACTTTTCTAAATGAGTAAACTTCTAGATGAACATTTTTTTTTTTCGTTGCAGAAAAAAATGCGATATTACGATTTTTCACATGTTAAACAGTAATTTACCAAGAATATCACCTTCAATTTCACAGAAGGAAAAATGTTAAAAATTGGGGTTTTTGGGGAAATTCAATTTCAAGAATTTCAGAAAAACCGCTGGAATTTCATCAATTTTTTTTAATATCTGCATTTTGAAAAGAAATGTCTGTAATTCATCAGGAATTCGCAATGACCAAGATTTTTCTTGTAATTTTTCCTGATTTGAAATGAAATTGGTGATGGGACCTTTTCCGTTTTTCATTCAAATCAATCGTACAAGTAGGGTGGTAATCTTTATGTTATACTTAAAATATGTTAATTTTAAAGTATTTGAAATTTCCATAATTTCCGGAATAGTGGCCTTAAAATATTGATAAAAAATTGCATTTCCTATAATAGGTATCAACTGAAAATGATTACATATTGTAAGAAAATATAATGAATTATTGCAAAGTGAATGATAGATAGGAAAATTCAAAATCACGAAAAAATCCAAAAATTTCGGTACAAATCAGTTCAGGATTAATATAGGGATAATATAGGGAAAACAAACAAAAATCTGTAAAATTATTATATTATTGTATTTATATTTCATATTGAGATTAAAATATATGCAAAAGAATAATAAGTCTTTCTTGCATATATTAAATTATAATGAATGGAATAAATCAAGTAACTAAATCAAAAACAAAATAACCACAACATCCAGTCATTACCACAATACACTAAAAAGAACTTTGACTTAAATCAAAGAAATTTCGTACTGGCTAAATCAAATAAAATATTTGTTTGATTGAAGAATATTTTTCTTGTTCTAAGTAATAATGTTCGTCAAATAACAAAAATTATTCTTGTTACAAGAGAAATTTCTTCTGATCAAAAAAATGTATGATTGGACGTCATCATTACTACTTTTTTTGGATTCAAGTAATCTTTCTTCTATGTTTTCATAAAAAACGCACGAATTTGAGAATTAATTTTCTTCTTCTGTTTCGTCATTTTTTTAAAAGAAATTTCATTTAAATCACCTTAAGAAACACAACAACAATCTTTGATGCTTTCGGTGTAAGGTTACAATTGACATAATTTTTTGTTTGAATTTAGAAAACAGTATTAAAAAGAAAATCTTTTTTGAAAAGCTTTCTTCTTCCTTGGCCTGAATTTCAAGCAAATGCGAGCGCTTCATATTTTAAATATTTACAAAGTAAGTAAATGTCAGGAAAAAAAAATAATTTTAAAGAATACAAAACTCACACAGTATAAAACAGTAAAATATTTTCCGCATAATTTTGTATCAGAAAAATATTTTATGCTGCTAGTATATATGCCTATCATATGTTTCGCATAAAGACTACATATATTCAATACATAAAATAAAATTACTTGATGTTTTGTTTTGTTCCTCTAAGACATTTTAAATAAATTGTGTTTAAATCCCTGAAGAAACTATACTCAAATCTTTGATTTTGTTAGTGTGGGTTCAAAATCTAATTAATTTTTGTAAATTTTAAAACCACTAATAAACAAGTAAACTTGAAAAAAAAAAGTTTTTCTGATCCTTAGCCTAAATTTCAAGCAAATGCCCTCTATTGAAAATTTGGTAGCAGGCGATAGGAGACACTTAGTAAGGATGGCTTTTTAATATTTCAGACGATTTTATGTTACTAATATACGTTTCGGATAAAGGCTACATATATTCAATACATAACAGAAAATTTATCGGTGGTATTTTATAATGCTTCTCATTGAATATTACATTTGTTATCGTTTCTTTATTTAATAAGCGACGCAGACACTTTGAAGATAAAGCAGATGAATTTAATTTTTATTCTGAATAACTCTATCATACAATCTAAAACACATATTGCAATCAATAATAATTCTAAGGCTTCTAATTAAGTCTTTCGTCAAGATTGTAGCAAATATAGAAATCTTCAAGATTTAAGATAAATAATTGTTCCTCCTTCGACTCTATTTATTTTTAATAATAAATAACTTGTTGTTATCAGATAAACGTCATGAAAGGCATATATAGCAGTCATTTATCGAATCACTGTTCACACGACAATCTTGAAAATTAATATTTGAGTTCTCTATCATTGTGTGAATTTAGAGGGATGAAGATTATTATTGAAATTCTGCTTCTTATATTTGTGGGTTTCCATCACTTTAAAGGCAAGTATAATATAATAGTATAATTATTATTGATAGAAAATTTATATATCCTAAAACATGTTTACTTTTCCAAAAGCTTGCGGTTTCAATTCTTCATTCCTAAGTTATCCAAACATCCAAATTTCCTTGCGTGCACAATAAAGAGAATTAAATAATATTTTAAAATTCTAAACGCTTTAACATTAAGTTCTCTAATTTTGAAACAATATTTAATTCTTTGAAGCTATAAGCGTTCATAATCAAAACCTAATCTTTATTTTGTCCGACTTTAGTAACGAATTAATAGGCTACATAAACCTTTTTTGTAGGCACCTACCGTCTACTTTGACGAACTTTTTTCGAATTCTCTTGGCCTTATATGAGTACTCTTGAAAATCCATTTGAATTCGTTTAAAATCTCTTACAATCATACTGTCAAGTTCAAGAGTAAAAGTTTTTCACAATTATCGCATCGAAAAACTTCGGAACAGACATCTTATGTTACCAGTGCGATGGGTTCCACAACAGACTCGCACAAACTAGAACTTTACAGCACCAATTTTTTTGAAAACTTGGATTACTTATTAATTTGGTAGGGAACATTCTTCTTCACCAAACAAGTGAGTCACCCAAGTTTTCAAAAAAAATCGTTGATTTGTTTGGTTTATGTGTGTCCAGCGTGAAACCACCTTACACTAGTGTACAAAAACTTAACGAATGTCAATTTTTTCTTACCAAATTAGATGCAGGTGGCTTTCCAGAAGTCCGACAAGAACATGTTGGTGCAATATTCACTGGTGGCGCTGGTATGGAAGGACTGATCGAACAAATGATTCCTACAGAAGTACCCTACTGGATGAACCCTACGACAATTAAGCCTGATGGCTATTTCGCTTTTTTACGAATTCTACACCTCGAGCATTATACTGCAAATCTCACTACTTTAACCTTTGTTGTGCACACCTCTTTGAAATTACGTATTATGCACAGGGGGTATGTCATACCCCAGTTACTTCAAACGTTTACTACAGACGTACAATTCGTTATTTTGACTCAAACAAAATTGCTGGCTATTGTTTAAAGCTTCCAAGATAAGGTCTGATATATGTCATTATTATTTTTTAACATAAAAAAATGATAAATGATGTTAACGAAAAAAACCCGGAAAAATGGACTTTTTCAATAAAAAATGCATAAAAAATTCAATTTTAAATATTTTTGAATAAATTTTGCGGGATTATTTTCTTGAAGTACCACACTCTCAAGGAAAAATATTAGTTTATAGTGGAGTTGAAAAAAGTATATTTATTTTTCTATATGAATTCACACGATTTTGAAAAAAATGTAGGTATTGATTATTATAAGAAATATGGGTCTATTTTCAAAATAATCGTTTTTTGACAGCTTTTTGAGTTATTATCACACAAAATAATGTAAAATTATTATACAAATATAAAAGAAGTTACAAGATTTTAGGAACAAATATCAATCTACATATGCGCAGGCAACGCACAAAGGCGATCGATGTTTGTTATACATAGGGCGTTCGCACGAAGCGCACCCATATTTCGTTTTCGTATCTTCTTTTCTCGTGCAAAGTGAGCATCGACAATATTTATCATGATTTTTTATCTCAAGCGTCTCCGGATTGTCCTTATTAATGCCCAGTATTCCTGCGATCCCCAATTTTAACTCTGGACGTAGAGAAAATATCGTGTACGTACTGTGCACATGGGGTATTTCACACCCCACAATTTCCGAACGTCAACTTTTCACCATTGCCCAGAGCAAACTAAAGCCGGGTGGGCAAAACTATGTATAGTATCTTGAAATGTTATTCCTAGACTACATGTGAATGACAGCACAGGTCACGATTCGCATTGTACGTATTAGAAAAACGCGTTTGAAAATACGTTGGGGTATCTCATACCCCCGGTGCACAACAAAGGTTAATAAAATTTTCACCATATACTGATCGTGACAATCCTGATCATGGTCCAACTTACGCTGAAATACGTATAAAACGTGCACATTTGTCAGCAAGATCTTTCCATCCGTACCAGGCGCCGGATCTTCCTTATACTCCTGATGTGTATAATTTGGGTCATGTGCCAAAGAGGAACTACATTTATATAGCATTGCCGAATGGCGCCGTATATGCATCGGTGGTAGAAAACTATGAGCCACATCACAGACCATTCTAGGGATATCCTACAAAAAGAAAATGTTCGATATACCTATGGGATATCCAATAGATGGTAAAATTATCCATAATGTTTTTTCTATGTTAGTTGGTAGCAATGAATGTCATGGTTGCATATTAAATACGACACAACTTGGAGTTTGGATAATTTGTTATAACATATTGAAAAATATTTAGTGCATTAATAAAAAAGTTATTTTGAACAATAGTTTCGAATTACTGTTTCATAGATTTATATACATTGCTCATCAACAACTGATCGAAAAGGCTTGCAAAGGGAATATTCACTTCGTACCAGAAGAGTACAATCTTAATGAGATTGCAACTGGTAAAAAAGTATAAAATATATGATGAATGGCTAATATAATTCATGTGATGGCATTATTATCTTTAAAATAAATGTTTATGGTTTAAGTTGGTATGTAATACTTTCCCCACTTGCTCATCATTTATCAATATTATAACTTGGAAAGTTTTTCGATTCACCTGGAACTTTTTTCCAGTAACCCTTCTGGAAATTATGGATATTCAATCGTACCAATAAATAAACTCATTATTTGAAAATATTGAATGATTATTCATTCCGAAGATTTTCTATAGAGTATGATTATAAAGTACAAATAGCACAGGATGTACTGTGCAGCAGGGTGGTTCAAATTTTCATGTATATCCGCCCCGAATTTTTTTGATGAATTTTTTCAAAATGGTGGAAAGTTTGTTTTTTAAGGTCCCAAAAAAACCCGTCACTGAAAAATTATGTTTTGCGAGTTTTTGGCTATAATAATTTTTGTTTGCGCTTTCTTTGAGTATAAATTGTTCATCATAAATCTTTTCGGGCAAATTTTGTTATCATAAATGATCGATAAACAAATTATTCATCATCATAATCATAAAAAATAATTTTTTACGACGTATTTCAACTCTAAGCCAAGCAGTTGATTTTTAAACCAAAAAAATAAATATTCCGCAAAACATGTAATAGTTGATATTTGAACGAAAAGAGGTTTTAATTTTGAATTGAAAACAGTTGAATTTCACTAAAAAAGACGAATTATTATCAACAAAATAATTGAATCCCCAACCGTAACAGAATAATATTCAAACATATTCTACCATCAAAAAAAAAAATTAATCAAAATAGATTAATTTCCAACCAAAGAGATGATTTTTTGACTAAGATATTGAATCTACGAAAAAAAATGAATTTTCAAGAAAAGAGTATAACATTCAATCAAGTACTTGGTTTTTCACCCAAGTTTGTAAATTTTCGAACAAATAGTTGAATTTTCAACAAACAAAGATAAGATTTCAATTAAAAACGTAATAAATGAACTTTCAGTTGAACAAAATTAATTTCAAGAAAAAATGAAATGGATTTTCAAGCCAAAAAGACAAAATTTTCTACAAAACAGTTAAATATTCAACCTGAAAATATGAATTCAAAGGAAAAAAAGTTAATTTTAATTTAATTTAAAAACTGTTGAATTTAATTTAAAAAAAGACAATTTTTCAAGAGAGTAGTTGAATCCTGAACCAAAGATGAATGATTTTCAAACAAGCTTTTACATTTTTAACCAAAAATAATGAATTTTCAACCAAGAAGGTTAATTCTTCACTATTTTAATAATAAAAAAATTATAATTTTTAGGAAAATAGTTTTATTTTATAAAAAAAATATAAATTTTTAACTAAAATTATAAATACTTGAAAAAGTTAATTTCAAAGAAAGGAGTTCAACATTCAACCAAGTACTTGAATTTGAAATTGAAGAAGATGACTTTTTCACCAAATAGTTGAATTTTCAACTAAAAAAGATTAATTTTTAATTGAAAGTATAATAAATAAACCTTTAGTGGAACAAATTTTATTTTAACCAAAAATTATACGAATTTTCAACAA
Organism: Andricus curvator; assembly: GCA_932195095.1. Classification (NCBI taxonomy): domain Eukaryota; kingdom Metazoa; phylum Arthropoda; class Insecta; order Hymenoptera; family Cynipidae; genus Andricus; species Andricus curvator. The sequence continues at coordinate 10,472 of CAKNYM010046740.1, forward strand.
CATATTAAAATTTTCAACACAGAAGGTTAATCTTCTACCATTTTTTAGCCAAAAAAAATATATTTAGCAAGATAGTTCAATTTTAAACAAAAGAGATGAATTTTGCTTCTTCATAGAGGAAGCTTTGTAATGGTAACATTTTCCAAAAATTTTAAATTCATTTAATCAAACCTTCCTCAATTTCAAAATGTATAATACAATGTTTTCAGCAATTTTCCGGATATGTGTGTGTCTGTGCGTGGATGTGTGTGTCTGGATGTCACACTTTTTTGTGAGCACTCAATAATATTTAAAAATCGGTTTTTTACAGTGAAACTTTTTTCATTGGCATAATTAAGAGTTGATGCAAGAGTAGAAAAGATTCCTTGGTTCGAGACGAATTAATTGACCTATAATATTAATACATTTCATTGAAGAGTAAGGAAGCTATGGTAATGCATAATATTTGAAAATACGGTTTTTATAGTGAAAATTTTTTCATTAACATAATTTCAAGTTTATGCAAGGAATATAAAAGATTTCTTGGTTCGAGACGAATCAATTAACCTACAATATTAGTACATTTCATTAAAGAGTAGGGAAGTTATGGGTTTTTATATATTTTAAAAATCGCTTTCTTATAGTAAAACTGTATTCATTAGCATGACTCAAAGTTGATGCAAGTACAGGAAATATGTTTTGATATGAGATGAATCGATTGACCTATAATATTAATACATATTATTGAAGAGTAAGGAAGCTATGGTAATGCGTTATATTTGAAAATACGGTTTTTTATAGTGAAACTTTTTTCTTCAACATAATTCAATGTTGATGCAAGAATATAAAAGATTTCTTTATTTCGAAGCCAATATATTGACCTACATATCAATACATTTCATTAAAGAGTAGGGAAGATATGGTGACTTATATATTTTGAAAATCGATTTGTATAGTAAAAATTGTCTCATTCTCATAATTTAAAGTTGATGCTAGAATAAAAAGTTTAGTTGATTCAAGACGAATAGATTGACCTGTAACATTGATAAATTTTATCGAAGAGTAAGGAAGCTATGGTAATGCATTACATTTGAAAATACGGTTTTTTATAGTAAAACTATTTTTTTCAACATAATTCAAAGTTGATGCACGGATATAAAAGTTTCCTTGGTTCGAGATGGATCGATTGACCTGCAATATTAATACATTTCATTGAAGAGTAAGGAGGCTATGGTAATGCATAATATTTGAAAATACGGTTTTTATAGTGAAAATTTTTTCATTAACATAATTCCAAGTTTATGCAAAGAATATAAAAGATTTCTTGGTTCGAGACGAATCAATTGACCTACAATATTAGTACATTTCATTAAAGAGTAGGGAAGTTATGGGTTTTTATATATTTTAAAAATCGCTTTCTTATAGTAAAACTTTTTTCATTAGCATGACTCAAAGTTGATGCAAGTACAGGAAATATGTTTTGATATGAGATGAATCGATTGACCTATAATATTAATACATATTATTGAAGAGTAAGGATGCTATGGTAATGCGTTATATTTGAAAATACGGGTTTTTATAGTAAAACTATTTTCTTCAACATAATTCAAAGTTGATGCAACAATATAAAAGATTCCTTGGTTTGAGACGAATAGATTGACCTTCAATATTAATACATTTAATTGAAGAGTAGGGAAGTAATGGTAATTTATATATTTTGAAAATCGGTGTTTTATCGTAAAACTTTTTTCATTGCCATAATTCAAAGTTGATGCAAGAACAGAAAAGATGTGTTGATTCGAGACGAATCGATTGACCTATAATATCAACACATTTGATTGAAATGTAAGGAAGCTATGGTAATGCATTATATGTGAAAATACGGTTTTTTATAGTAAAACTTTTTTTTCACCATAATTTGAAGTTGATTTGAGGATATAAAAGATTCCTTGGTTCGAGACGAATCGATTGACCTCCAATATTAACAGATTTTATCAAAGAGTAGGGAAGTTATGGCATGTTATATATTTTTAAAATCGATTTTTATAGTAAAAATTTTCTCATTCTCATAATTTAAAGTTGATGCGAGAATAGAAAAGTTGTGTTGATTCGAGATGAATTGATTGATCTATAATATTAATATACTTTATTGAAGATTAAGGAAGCTATGCTCATTTATAATATTTAATCATCTGTTTCAAACAGAAAAACTTTTTTCATCAACATAATTCAAAGTTGACGCATGAATAGAAAAGACTTTTTGATTATAAATTTTCAAATAGAATGATTCTAACCATTTTTGTGAAGAAATCATAAAGGTGGGAAAGGGATAGGATGCGAGAGAACTTTTCCCGCTCGAAAAATTATAAATTAGAACAAAAAATTTGATTTTTCTGATTTGTCCTTCTATTTAAAGAATTGTTTGCATTATTTTGTAATTTTGTATTTTTTCTAAATTTCTATTTTTATATTGATCAAAATGAAGACTTTGGTTTGCCTGTTACTGAAAAAAATAACTAATGCTTCCTCTATGAGGAAGCAAGTACATTTGCTAACGGGAAGCAAAGTGCTCGTGAAATATGCACCATATAATTACAAATACAAAGTGGAAACACTCGAGATCGAATTCACAGCTAGTTTAACTAAAATTATGAATCTTTAAAAAAATGAATTTCGAAGAAAAAAGTTCCACATGCCACCAAGTGCATGAATTTTGAACTGAAGAGGATGAATTTTCAACAAAATAGATGAATTTTCAACTGAAAGACATACAATTTTCCATTAAAAAAAAAAAAGCTTCTAGTTAAACAAATTTCATTTTAACCAAAACTAAAACGAATTTCCAATATAATATTTAAATTTCCAATCAAAGAGATGAATCTTTAACCAAAGAAATGAATGAATGAATGAAGAGATAGACTTTTTGTAATGGACACCTTTTAAAAAAAATCAATTTTTTTGCATGTTAATGATATAATCAAAGAGATATTTTGCCAATGCAAAATTTGCAATTTATAATATTAGCTGGTATTCGATTTCGCTTAAAATCGCAGCAAGTGGACTGGGTTTGATTTATCGATCTATATCGTAAGGGCTAGTTGCTCGTGTTTCTCATCAGATATGAGAAAAAAGACGAGAAACTAACGTATCATAAATTCGAAAACATTTATTATTAGACGAGGCTATTAGCGTCACCACAGGTGACCAGATGTGTTGGTGTCAAGTGATTATAATTAAGTGTACAGATAAAACAAATTTTTTTTTTTGATTTTCATCTTTTTGTATGCAAATTCATTTTTTTAGGGAAAATAATTCCTAAAAGTGCGGTCCAGCATAGGTGGTGAATTTTTTATCAAAACGGATTACTTTTGACAAAATTGTTGAATTTTGAACAAAATAGATAAATTTTCAACTATGTGGGGAAATTTGCAAGAAAGAAAATCAATTTCAGAGTTGGGTAGTAACATTTTACAATTAACCGATTTAATGAGAAGTTAAGTTATTTGTAACTTTCAACATAACTTCGTTACTAATTGAAAAAATTAATTGTAACGTAACTTAGTTACGATTTTAGCAGTAACTTGGATCTTTAATTTCAGTTACTTTGAAGTTACTTTCTTTGATTTCAAAGTAAAATCTTTTTTGGTAAATATAATATCAACTGTTATATTTTTTGTTAAAAAGTCATCTATTTTGGTTGAAAATTTAAACACTTGGTTGAAAATGTATGTATTTTGTTAAAAATTCAAATATTTTTATGGAAAGTTCAACTATTTGTTCAAAAAGTAGCTTTTTTATGTTGAAAGTTCATATTTTCAGTTCGAAAATTAAATTTTTTTTGTTGAAAATTCGTCTTTTTGGCTTGAAAATCCAACAATGAAGTAAAGAGTGTTTTTCTTTCTGGGTTCAAAATTCGACATTTTCATTTCAAAATTTCTCTTCTGGTGAAAAAATCTCATTTTTTAATTGAAAATTCAACTATTTTGTAAAAAATTCATCTGATTTGGTTGAGGATTTTTGGCTGAATTCAGCTATGTTTTTATATCTTTCGGTAAAGAAATTTCCTTTTTTTGTTGTTGTTGAAAGCTCACATTTTCGGTTCGAAAATATAAAAGTTTTGTAGAAAATTCATCTTTTTGGTTTGAAAATTCAACAATTTAGTGGGACTTTATTTTCTTTCTTGCTTCAAAATTCGGCTTTTTCGTTTCAAAATTTTTCTTCTGGTAAAAAAATCTCATTTTTTAAATTGAAAATTAGACCATTTTGGTTGAAAATTCATCTGATTTTGTTGAGGATTCAATAATTACTTTGAAAATTCGGCATTTTTAGTCTAATATATTTTTCGTTGAGAATTTAATATTTTGGTTAAAAATGTATGTATTCTGTTCAAAATTCCACTGTTTTGGTAGAAAATTCAACTATTTGGTTCAAAAGTAACTTTTTTGTTGAAAATTCATATTTTCAGTTTGAAAATGCAACTGTTTTGTAGAAATTTCCTCTTTTTGGCTTGAAAATTCAACAATGCAGAAGATTTTTTTTTCTTTCTTTGTTCAAAATTCAGGTTCGTCGTTTCAAAATTTCCCTTTTGGTGAAAAAATCTCAATGTTTTTTGAAAATTTAACTATTTTGTAGAAAATTAAAATGATTTGGTTGAAGATTTTTTGGCTCAATTTAGCTGTATTTGATTTGAAATTAAAATCTTTTTCGGTTGAAAGAATCTCGAGTATTATTTTTTTTTTAAACTCATCTATTTTGGTTGAAAATTTCTGTAGAAAGTTAAAATATCTTGGTAGAAAATTCGACTATTAGGTTGAAAATGATCTTTTCTGTTGGAAATTTAACTCTTCTGTTGAACTAATGCCTATTTTTTTTAATTAAGTTTTTATGTATTATTATTTTAGTTGTTTTGATTTTTAAATATTAAAATTAAGGAAGTGTAAAAAGTAACTTTTCAGGTTACTCAAAAAAAAGTAACTTACCCAACACTGATTCATTTTTATCGAAAGGATGAATTTTCAACAAAGTAGTTCAATTTTTAACTTAAATTGCTGAATTTTCAGCCAAATAGTTGAATTTTCCAAAAAAAAGCATAAATGTTTCACAAAAAATAAAACAGATAAATTTTAGGTAAAAAATAAATATTTAACCAAAAAACAATGATTTTTTAACAATATAGTTAAAATTTCAACCAAAGAGATGAATTTTAAACTAAAATAAAGAATCTTTAAGAACATTTAAATGTATTTTTAAGAAAATTGTGGAGATTTTGAAAAAAATTATGTTTTTTAACCATATCAGACAAATTCTCAACGAGAAAAGTAATAATTGATATTTAGCCCAAACAGATTTTAATTTTCAATAAAAAATATTTGAAATTAAACAAAAAAGACAAATTTTCAACAAAACAGTTAATTTTTCAACTAAAAAGTATACTGTTTAGCAAAAATGTTTATTTTTCACAAAAAAGAGTAAATTTTCCACCAAATAGTTGAATTTTAACCAAAAAGAAAGATTTTCTCACAAAATTCTTCATTTTTCTAGAAAATGGACTAAATTTTAACCAAAGAACTTAATTTTTAACAAAGAACATAAACTTTCTGACGGAAAAAAATTAATTTTCCACCAAGTGGATTAATTTCCAACCAAATTACTGAATTTTCAACCAAAAACATGAATTTTCAACAGAAAAGATTAATTTTCTTCCCAAAAAGATAACTAAAATGAAGAATCTTCAACTGAAATAGTTGAATCTACAGTTAAAAAATAAATTTGTAACCAAAAAAAAAACGATTTTTCAACCAAAATTTTCCACTAAAACCAAATAACAAAAAAAAAAAAAAAGAATTAATTCTCAAGGAAAAAAAAAAGAATTTTTAACAAAATAGTTAAGTTTTCAACCAAATTATTTCCAATTGAAATCAAGAATTTTCAACAAGAAAGATGAAATTTTAACAAATTAGTTTAACTTTGAACCAATTAGTTGAATTTCCAAATTAAATAAAAAGTCTTCAACGACAAAAATGAAGTCATAACAAAGTCGTTCAACTAAGTAGTTAAATTTTCAACAAAAAAAGATACATTCTGAACTAAATGTAGAATACCTAAATTTTCAGTAAGAAAAAATCAGTTTTCAAGAAAAAAACAAACAATTTTCAGCCTAACAAAACGAATTTTTAACAATATAATTAAATTTTCAACCAAAGTATTCTTCCACTGAAATGAAGAATCATCAAACAGAAAAACAAAATTTCAGCAAAGTAATTCAACCTTTAAACAAGTCGTTAAATTTTCAACTAAAAAATATTCATTTTGAACTAAAAGTAGAACACTTAAATTTTTATTTAAAAAAATTAATTTTCAAATCCGCCCAAAAAAACGAATTTTCTACAATATAGTTGAATTTTTAATTAGAGAAATAAATTTTCTACCAAAATATGTAAATTTTCAACCAAAAATTACTTTTTAACAAAATTATTGAGTTTCCTACAGAGAAGATTAATTTTCACTAAAGAGTTGAATTTTGAACCAAATACGTGATTTTTTAACTGAGAAGATTAGTTTTCTTCAAAAACAGACGAATTTTCGAAAATATATATGAATTTATAAACAAGAAGGTAGATTTTTAACCAAAAAATATAATTTTTATCTAAACTGTTGAATTTTCAAGAAAAAAAAAGACATTTCTTTTGCTTAAATTGAAAAACTTACTAATTATGTAGAATCTTCAACTTAAATAGTTAAATCTAAAGTAAAAAATAACTTTTTATCCAAAAAACAACTATTTTTCAGCCAAATAGTTAAATTTTCAACCATGAAGTTTGATTTTCTACAAAAAAAAAGAAACCTAAACGAAATACATGAATTTTCAACCAAATAGTTGAATTTTTCACTAAAAACATAAAAATCACAATAAAAAATAAATAAGTTGAACTTTTAGTTAAAAGAATTGATTTTCAACCAGAAAAAATTAATTTTCAACCAAATAGTTAAATTTTCAACCAAATAGTTAAATTTTCGAGAAAACAATTTTCAACTGAAATCAAGAATCTTCAACTAGAAAAATGAAATTTTTATAAAGTAGTTCACCTTCCAGCCAACTAGTTAAATTTTAAACTAAAAAGTACACATTTTCAACTGCAAGTGAAATACCTCAATTTTTTGTGAAAAAAAAAATAATAATTTTCAACCACACAAAAAAAGGAATTTTCAAAAATATTTCAGTATACTGAAATTAACTGTATACAGTTAATAGTGCAGTTAATAGCCGCTAATAGTGAGTTTCTTTCTGTATATTTTCTTGAGATGAAAATTCACAAATTTGAAATAGCCAATTTTGTCCTTTTATTTGTTAATATATTGTTGCTCTGTAAAAAAATTAACAATTTGCTAACAAAACCTCTCCTAAAAATTTAATAATAAAAATTTCTAAAAAAAAGGTTTCAAGTCGGTTAACTTTGAATTATGCCGATAAAAACAGTTTTTCTGTTTGAACAGATGATTCAAAAATTATAAATGCGCATAACTTCCTTAATATTCAATAAAGTGTATTAATATTATAGATCAATCGATTTGCCTCGAATAAAGAAATCTTCTCCGCTCTTGCATCAACTTTAAATTATGAGAATGAGAAAATTTTTAATATAAAAATCGATTTTAGAAAAATATATGAAATACCATAACTTCCCTACTCTCCGATAGAATGTATTAATATTGTAGGTCAATCGATTCTTCTTGAATCAACACAACTTTTCTATTCTTGCATCAACTTTAAATTATAAGAATGAGAAAATTTTTAATATGAAAATCGTTTTTTAATATAATATAAATGACCATATCTTTCTTACTCTTTGATACAATGTATTAATATTATAGGTCAATCGATTCCTCTCGAACCAAGGAATCTTTTCTAGTCTTGCATCAACTTTGAATTATGTTGAAGGAAAAAGTTTTACTATAAAAAACCGTATTTTCAAATATTATGCATTACCATAGCTTCCTGACTCTTCAATCAAATGTATTAATATTATAGGTCAATCGATTCGTCTCGAATCAACACATCTTTTCTGTTCATGCATCAACTTTGAATTATAATAATGAAAAAAGCAGCAAAAAGTAACGGTAACGCGTTACTTTTAAATGTAACCTTTCAAAAACTGAAATATGGAGTGTTTTAGACCCTCTGTTAAAAAAATTACGCATGTGAATTCAGATAATGTGTATAATCTAGACTTGAAAGTGCTGGTGGGTTTAACGAGAAGAGGAAACTTGTGGTGGCTCTGTCAAAATAAATGATTTTGTATCGACCGCGCGCGAAGTTGTAAAAACAATCTTGGAAGCAGGCGTGAATTGGTCCATCTGGAGGAAGACTAGGAGACGTTTTCGTCACTGAGGTGCAGCCCCTGTCATCACGACTCTCGGTAAAAAATCACCTACTGTACTTCGAGAGCAGTCAAACTTGTATAAACTCAGACACAAAAATAATATTAGCCCTGGCTATCTTGATCGGCTGCGTTGCGTCGCGTCGCCTCGCTTCCTTTCAAGAGCGTGTCTTCGACTTTTTTGCTCGTTTTTTTGTGAGCTGGTGCCAAGAGCAATAATAGATCCTGTCAGTGAAGAGGAAACATGCTTTCATTCGTAATTATGTTCAAATTAGAAGAATTTACATGTATTGTTGATGTAAGTATAAGTATAGTTGAGGGGTTGCAGTACAGAATTACAAGGAGAAAAATGGATGTTCACTCTTAAAATCTAGATATTTAGGGTTATATTTTAGGAACAGTATATCCACAAAATTCAGCATCTTCTAATTACGATCTTAACTGGTCAACATCAATTAAGATTAGCTAATCATGCAGCGCGGTTGGAAGGAGATACAGCAATGGAAAAAACCAACCATACAGATGGGTTCTTCAACACGATTGGAAATGGAGACATTGTCAAGAATCTAAGAGAATTAAGTACAATAAGTAAGTCTTTGAAAGAACTGCAAAATTGTCGGAGATTTCTGCTAAGTTGCAAAAACGATAGAATCCTTCCACCAGATTTGATAAACTACGTGCTACACTTGCATTTCCAATTTAATGGACCATACCAATAAAATCTAATATCTTCTAATTAAATTCTTTCCTGGTCAACGTCATTTAAAATCAGCTAATCATACAGGACAATTGGAAAAAGATACCGCAATGGAAGAAACCAATTATGCAAATGTGTTCTTTGAGACGACTGCAAATGAAGATATTGTCAATAGAAGAAAGAATAGAATCCTTCAACAACATTTGATGAACTATGTGTCAATTTTACATTTCAAATTTAATGGACCATACCAACAAAATCCAACATCTTCTAATTAAATTCTTACCTGGTCAGCATCAGTGAACATCATCTAAGCATACAGGACAATTGGAAGAAGATACAACAATGGAACAAACCAACTATACAAATGAGTTCTTTGAGACAACAGGAAATGGAGACACTGTCAATAGTCTAAGAGAATGGAGTGAATTGTGTAAGTCTTTGGAAGAATTGCAAAATCATCGTTGATTCCTGCTGCGTTGCAGAAACAACAAAATCCTTCCACCACATGTGATGAACTATGTTTCAATTTTGCATTTCAAATTTAATGGAACATACCAACAAAATCCAACATCTTCTAATTAAATTCTTACCTGGTCAGCATCAATGAACATCATCTAAGCATACAGCACGGCTGTAAGAAGATACAACATTGGAACAAACTAACTCTACAGAAGGGTTCTTTCAAATTATTGAAAATGGAGAAATTGTCGAAAATCTAAGAGAATGAACTCACTTAAGTCAGACTTTGAAAAAACTGCAAGATCATCAGAGATTCGTGCTTCGTTGCAGAAACAATAGAAACCTTTCACTGCATTTGATAAACTATGTTTCAATTTTGCATTTCAAATTGAATGGACCATACCAACAAAATAAAACATCTTCTAATTAAATTCTTACCTGGTGAACATCAATTAACATCAGCTTAACATATTTAATGTTTGAATATAGGACAGCCATCTAGATTTTTAAATGCCATTTTCTGGGGATATTAAAAGATATATGGAAGTATGCAACGCAGAGCTTCCTCACCTTGAAGGTTCTTCTGGAGAGAAAACAGCACCTTAATCAATTATTTTACTACATCCGAACAATTACCAGAATTATTTTTACTATCCTGTAAGCAAAATAATAATAATTATTATTTTCCTATAGGCTCTATAGGCTTCATCAAGTGGCCGATAGAGGTAAGGTGCTTTCCTTACATCTTTGAAGATTCAGTTTAACATACAAATATTTTCACGCCTAACATCTTATGCTTTGAACATCTACCTTTGATCATCCATTTTCCTCCTTGTAGATCACCAACATTCTTACCGAAAATGGGGTTTTAGCATCATAAATTCTTTAAAAATCAAATATTCATTGTATTAAGAGGATTTTATCGAAATCTCATTTTTAATATAGTAATAAAAGTATTGACAAATCAAAGTAGAAAACTAAATCTCTGTACTTTGCTACCATATTTTTATTACATTCTCATCATAATGAGAAAGTATTGGTTTTATGTGAAAAATGACTTTCGCGGATTCGATCAAATGTCGACGTTTTGAGGCCCCCTGAGTCAGAAAAAATGGTTTTTACGTCGGTGTCTGTCTGTCTGTCGTTGTCGTTGTCGTTGTCGTTGTCGTTGTCGTTGTCGTTGTCGTCGTCGTCGTCGTCGTCGTCTGTATATCGGATAACTTTTGAAAGACTAATCGGATTGGATTTTGCTTTGGCAGACGGTTTCAGGGGGCAAAAAGAGGAATCGAGTTCGTTAACCAGCCATTTTGGATGAAAATTCAGAAAGTTAGAGCATTTTCAAATATTTTTAGACCATTTTTTGCCAAATTTGAAAATTATATGTGAGGCCGCTTATAGTACTCGAAAATTCAATCGATTTATCCTTACGACTTTTTTTGATAAAAAGAAAATTGTCCGAGTTACAGCATTTTCAAAATCCCCCCAAAAAAACGAAAAATAACATTTTCGGCCAAACAACGCACGATACGAAAAAAAGTCAAGATAGGAAAAGTGTTTCTTTTCGCACGTCCTACAAGATTATCATGACGACTTTTTGAATTTTCTTGAAAAATCGAAAATTCATATTTTTATTGCACAAGAAATAATGAAAAATCAAAAAAATTAATTTTACGGTCAAACTATGCAAGATACGAAAAATAATGACTAGACTAAAATTGTGCATTCAAAAAAGATCTACAAATTTCTTAGGGATCACTTTTTGATAGGATGTGTAGTTTTTGTTTTATTCGTAAAAAATAACATTAACAGTGAAAAAATCGGCCCGATAAGCGGGCACATTCTCATCAAAACTTTGCTTATTTACTTTATTTTT
>CAKNYM010046741.1:11312-27570 GCA_932195095.1 Andricus curvator
TGCCTTCCCGCCCCCACGAGACGTTGGAAAAGGGGTAGGGGTTTGACCAACATTATTTTTGTGACCACTCAAAAGGGTGCCTTCCCGCCCCACGAGACGTTGGAAAAGGGGTAGGGGTGTGACCAACATTATTTCTGTGACCATTCAAAGGAGTGCCTTCCCGCCCCCACGAAACGTTGGAAAAGGGGTAGGGGTGTGACCAAAATTATTTTTGTGACCGGTCAAAAGGGTGCCTTCCTGCTCCCATGAATGGTTACTCGTAATATATAAATAATAATTATTAGCTATTATTTACCCATTATTTATAAGTATTACCTATTATTACCTAATAAATAATATATATATATATAAATAAAATATAAGTAAAAAATAAAGTACATTAAACAAAGAAAATCCAAAAAGACAATAAAAAGCCAGATACTACCTCTTCCTCAAGTTACGTTTTTACAACATTTTTTTCTAATAATTCTCAATGTACGAAAAATATAAATTCCAATTGTGTATCGATACGAATCAAGATCGATACATATCTCGATTGCCATCACTAGCCAAGATGGCGTCCTCCCGGCGCAAGTGACAGGTGATGTGCGTGAAGCACTCCTTTTTTTGTCGACATAACACCTTATGCCGGCATAAAAGAATATGCAAATATATTTTGATTCATTGAAAAACGAATAAATTTTAATTATGTACCGCTTTTCTGGCCGTACGGAAGTCTGAAAGCACCTAAACGATGAGGTAAATACGATCATTCCCATATCGTGACAGACCCATATTTGACACATCCTACTGAGAAAAATAATAATCATTTTAAACTTTTGCCTCAGCAAATCCCTTCATTTATAGTCTAATTTAACATTCCAATAGTTTGTTGCCGAAAAAATAATTTTCCAGCCGAAACAAGGGTGACGCCCCTATTCTGCAATTGCCCCCCCCCCCCCCCACACACACACACTCACACACAAGCACACAGGATTTCTCTTGTTCACAGCCAATCACAGAGGAATGACACTACAGCTGTAAAGAAGTATATACTTGTAGGTATCGGTCACCACAAGCACAAGAATATACTCTACTACCTTCCGGAACTTCTAATACCTAAACACTTGATTATTGGGGGTTATGCCCATTATAAATTTTGATCAAAATCACTTCAAGAATAATTCCCCAAAGTTATAGCGAATTTGACCGAAAGGCCTTTTACTCATATTTCGTGCGGGGTCCTTACATGAAGATTGAACTTTAATTTTTCTCTACTAAGTGACATAAAGCGATTATTTATTTGTAAGTTATGTAATTGAATATTGGCTATAATTTATATAGCAGAAGTTTATTTATAGAAATACCCGTATTCTACTTACATAATTTTTTTAATGTTTTTCATCTTGTGAAACGAGTATCTGAATCAAAATTTGAAAGTTATGTGTACATACGTTTTAATTTTTTTTTAAATTAGTTTGAAATGTTCTTGATAAATCAAATTTTCATAAATGAGAGTTAAAATTTAAAAAAAAATTAGGTAAAAATTATTTGAATTTTTTAATGAAAATTATAGTTGAAGGGTAGAAATGCAGAAGGAGTCAAGCGCCAAATTTTCGAAATCGGGTTTATTAGCTCAAAAAATCAGATAAATTCTAATACACATGCCTGCCAAAGGATTTTTTTGGGGCATTATTTTTCAAAATTTCCACTAAAAAAAGAACAGCTGGAGGGGTCAAGCGCCAATGTGTACTTGATGCCGATCGATCATCGCGCCTGCGCAGTATTGAGAAATCACGATCGTAGCAGACGTAAGTTTGTGGTTTTTTAAAATTACAAAACAATGCCACTTGGTGGAAATTTTGCCTTTTATGCCTCCTTGGGCACAGCAACAATATATAGAAATTATTCAGGGGCATTAAAATATGCATAAAGATCCATATTATGCTGAGGATGGTTACCCCGTTTTATAATATTTTTTCTACGATTTTATAATAAAAAGTTCAACAAAAATTTTCCTTGAATATCTTGAATTAATCACATTCTGAAAATATTGATATCGTACAATCTACGATAGGATAAAATAATAAATTGCTTACTTCTAATTTCAACGGACATAATGTTACAAGAAGAAACCCAATATAAGGAAAATAATAATAATCGCAGTAATTATTGCCGTTTAAAGTTGTCCGAGAAGCTTTTCTAACCTCATAGTAAAAAATCCAATTTCATTTTTCTCGACACTGGTTAATTATTTTTAATTACTATTGGGTCCTTCCATTCAGTACTTAATAAGCTAAAACCCAATTTCTCATTTTTTGGAAATATGCAAAATTATTGCTGCTATCGTCATTTGAAGTTGAAATGTCAGTTTTACGCTATTTCGAAGTCATAATTGGATTTTCAAATTTCTCGAAACTGCGTGATTTTTTCAAAACAAACTTTTTGGAAATCAGTTCGTCCATTCAATAGCTAGAATTCAAATTTTTAGTTTCTCCTTAAATTGCAAATTGACTCCACAATTAATGTTGAAAGATGTTAATAGTCGATACGGACCCGAAATCTAACCTCGAAACGTGACCTGTTTCATTAATTTTCTCGAAACCGGATAGCTTTTTGTAAGCAAACTTTTTTTAGTTCGATAGAGCATGAATGTATCTCGAAAGCACTTTCTTATTTTTTTCTTAAATGGTCCTGCTGAATTTACAACATGTTTTTAGTCTCTCCTGATTAATTAATTATTAGCTGATTAACTTTTTCACGATAATAAATTAAATGAAGATTTAAATTAAAGTTATTATTTATGTTTAAAATACCTCTATTCCAATTGTATAATTTTTGTAAATTTTTTGATGTTGTGAAATAAGTATCTAAATTCTGCTTTCAATAGTATATGTACATACTTGTTACTTTTCTATGGAATTAGTTTAAAAGGTTATTATTAATTCAAATTTTCAGAAAAATATCAAGTAAAAATTATTCGAATGTTTTTATTAAAAGAACTGTTTATTGCTTTTTATGTTGTTAAATGATTAATTAATATACATATACATATATTTTGAATTTTTCTGGAAGTAGTTTCAAAGTCATTAATAAATGAAATGTATAGAAATGCAATTTCAAATGAAAAAATCTATTTTGAATGTTTCAGTGAGAATAATTGTTTAATGCTTTTTATGTTGTTAACTAATTAATTATATATTAACTGATTCTATTTCATAAACAAATTAACTTTTCAGGAATAAAAGTTCAAATCCTTCATATGAAAAAAGGTAACCTCCATCTTGTGTAAGATTGTGGTATAAAAGGAATCGTTATGTAATAGAATATTGAATATGATTTTTATAATAAAAGTGTATTCATATTTAAAATACCTCTATTCCAATTTCATAATTTTCAAAATGTTTAGGATGTTGTGAGATAATTATCTAAATTCGATCTTCAAAATTATACGTAAATGTGTTTCAAGTTTTTATGGAATTAGTTAAAAAGATTATAAATAATTGAAATTTTTAGAAAAATAAAAGATAAGAATTATTTTGATGTTTGAATGCAAATGATATTGTGGGTTGACTTTTATGTTATGAGCTGATGAATTAACTATTAATAACTATCGACTGATTCATTTTTTTCAAAAAAGTGAATTACATAAATATTGAATTTGAATTGTTTTCAATTAAGTCACATCAATTGATTACTTACATTAAGGTTATCTGATATAATATTGGCTGATATTGTTCTGATAAAAATTTATTTTTCCTTTATAATATCTCCATTACAATTGAGGGAGCGGATGCAATAACCGACGGGACGCTCGGCTTTGTATTCCTTGCCTACCATTCGAGATAAAGTGACGCGAAAAATTATCTGAAACTCAAATTTCAAAGAAGCCACTCGAAAAAAATATGAGCATATAGAGCTCAAAGAAGAGTACAATTTTTGTGTTGAAAATTATTTTGTGCGATTTCAACTTTGTGAAATATAAAATATAAACTGCAAATTTCTACGAACGGAATTTAATGGGTTTTTTTAAATAAACTCGCCGTAACTTTTTTTCGTTTCAACGAAATGACTTGAAATTTGAACCACAAGCGTATTATACTCTGTCGATACCTACGTAATTATATTCGTGCATAAAAAAGTTAATTGTTTAACAATATATCAATGGTTGTCAATAGCTAGTTAATACCATGCTTTTTCACGTTCGCCGGGAAAAAGTATCGAGGAAAATTTGGAGTTCGAACAACTTTCCGTGGAGAAGTTCTTCATAAGGGTCGAAAGAAGTTTTTTGAAAAGTTTCACGTTTTTTCAGCGAAAAATCAGCGAGGCAGCGTAGGTGGAAGTGAACGGGCGAAAAACTCGACCGTCTTCCGTCCCGTCTCGAGCGTGAGGACGGGCAGGCAAACAAAGGTGAAAACAAGCGCATTCTTTTTTTAGCGTTGACCAATGTTTTTAAATTTTGTTCGATGTCCTTTGTTTGTGTATTCTGAGCAAAAAAAAATTAAAACCCGACATTAATTGAGGGTCTGGATCGAGAAACTCCACCAGCTTTCGAGATTGGGTGAAAGTATTGTCCAAACGTGTCGTCAGACGGAAATCTCAAAAGTCACAAACTTAAATTTTTTTTAAATATAGGCTTGTAGAAAATGACGAGATGCAACTTTTTTCTATTTGCTCTTTTTTCAACGGATAATTATTTTTAATAATAAGTATGAAAAAACTGATTTCCTAAATTTTTTAATTCCAAAATCATCATTTTCTGAATTCACTTCTGTAATTTTTGTTTAAGTTCAAACCGTGATTCTGTCTGACAACAACAAAAATAACCATTCTACATGTTTCACTGATTTTTCATAGTAAAAGTTACTGAAGTTCCGAAGATTCAAATCGAATTAAAAAATGTTCCCTTTATGCGCTCGTAATTAGAATTCACGCATTCTATAAAGTAGGGATTTCCTTTTAAAAAAATCATATTGACCTCAAATGAAATTAAAAATTTATCTGAAGGTAAAGATGGTCAAGTTGGTTCACACGTTTACATTTTATCGACTTGTTTAAAGCATCTTGAACGTTTGCTATTCTCAGAGAACCACGCTAATTCCAAAAAAGGGCATTTTACCGTTTTTTAGACATTTGACCTTGATTTTTCACCGTTCTAAGATCAAAAAAGCAAATTTCTCACGGAATGTTTTTGACGTGAAATTTTCCGCTCTTTTTAAATCCGCAGTCAAAGCATCAATAAATTGAATCGTATAATTGAATCAAACACGTAGAAAAACTAGATAACGCCAGTGTAGCGCCAGGCTAGTATTGCGTGACTAGACAGGCTCGAGAAAAACTGTACTGGCTTTAGCATGATTCAAGACTGCCACGAAATTTTTCCAGACGGAAATTAATCTAAATCTGCATTAATCATCCAAATCAAGAAGACGATCTTACAGCTGCTCGATTATATCGACTCAAAAGTGAATTATATTTTATTTTATTATTATACCATTAAGCCATTTCCCTTTCGGGGTAGGCATGACTTGCTCGGTTGGAAAATAGTAGTGTGTATGGTGGGTGTATAGGTATAAGGTAGATAGGTATATAGGTGTTAGGTATAGATATTTTAGATTGATCTGGAATTCTCGTGTTATTTATTCAAATGACACGTTCATTCCGCAATACTGCTCCGAACCAGGTTGCTGATCAATCTCTCTAGCGATCACCCCAGGTGAAGAGCCTCACAAAATTTTTAGGTGTGGTTCCCCACTTGGGCCCATTTAGTATCCAACGTCTTTGTTTCAGGCGTCATTCACTCTATTGTCACTCTGTTTACAAACTATTTTTGCCACACTTTTCTGTCCTGGCATACTAGTCTAGCTTCCTTCACGTGCATGCATTTTTTTGTGCAAGCTCTCGTGTTTCTATGGCTTCTTATGTCTCTTCAGATTAGTGTCTCATTCACAGATTCTAACCATTCTTTTGGCGGTCTACCTCTGGGCATTCTGCCATTTACTTTACCTTTATACACATGTTTCGTTAGTCGTTCATCTTTCATTCTTTCAAGATGTCCGAACCATCTTAACTGATTTCTTTCCCATGTGTCAACTATTGTCTCTTTTGCACCACATTCTTTGAGGATTATCTCGTTTCGGACTTTGTCCATCAGTGTTTTTCCGCATATTGTACGATGAGGTTTCATGCCAATCGCGTTAATTTTACTCCTGTCCTTCTGTTGACAGGTCCATGTCTCGCTACCGTATAGTACAGTCGGTACGAATATAGAATTATGTATGGCCATTTTAGCTTTTTTTGATATATTTTATTTCTGAGCATGGACCCTGCTATACCGATAACCTGCTTACCCTTATTTATGCGCCTATCTAACTTCCCATCTATTTTTCCGTCGCTAGTGAATAAGCTACCCAGACATACGTACTTGTCAACTTGTTCTAATCTCTCATCATTTAGGACAATGTTTCACATTGTTTTCTCAGTTTTTCCTTGAAACACCATGGTTTTTGTTTTATTTACGTTAATTTTAAGGACCATGTTCTTCATGCTTGTATTAAGTTTATTCAACATTCTTTGCAAGTCCTCGATTGATTCTGTCATAATAATCTTGTCATCTGCGAAAGCTAACCCACGTACCTTCACTGTTTTGAGATCTACACCTTATTCGTCGAAGAGGGCCATTCTTAGACACTTATACATAAATATGATAAATAGCCATGAGGACATAACGCATCCTTGTTTCACGCCTTGCATAATATCGAACCAGTCACTCAGTTTCCCATTTACTCTTACACTCGCTTTACTACCTGTATATATTGATTTTATTGCTTGTAGGAGCCATCCATTGACTCCGTACTCTTTAAGGACTTCCCAAAGTTTACTTCTATTTACCTTGTCAAATGCTTTTTCTAGGTCAACAAATGCACAGAAAACTTTCTTTCCTACTCTTAAGCTTTTTTCTGTAAGTAAGTAAGTATACCGTTAAGCAATTTCTCTTTCAGGGTAGGCGTGACACTACCCGATTCGGGTAGTGTTTCTAGGTCGATAGTTTCTTGTAGTAAATAACTACAAGTGTGGGCTCACCACACCCACGATCTGTGATCTGTCTTAAACTAAATATCTGATCTGTACACGATCTTCCTGGCATAAATCCACTTTGGGCTTCCCATATATTTTTTTCTGTAATTTTCGTTACCCTACGAAAGAGTATTTTTGAGTATATTTTACTTACGGTACTTAGTAAGCTGATACCTCTGTAATTACTGCAGTTGCTTTTATCTCCCTTTCTTTTGTATATTGGTACGATAATCGCTTTTCTCCAATCATCTGGGACTTCTCCCATCTCGATACATAAATTTATCAATTCGCACAACCTGTGAGGTATGTACTCGCCATCGTATTTAAGCATTTCAGAGCTAAGACTGTGTACGCCAGCAGCCTTACCGTTTTTTAAGTTCTTAATTATATCTCTAACCTCAGTGACACAGACTTTTTCAATTGGGTTTTCTGATGCATCATGTTCTATGTCGCAGTTCTGTTTCCCTATATCTTCACCTCCTAATAATTCTTTAAAAGAGTCTTTTAAAGCGTCTACTATCCCGTCTATATCATATAGCATTTCACCTTTGCTGTTTCTCATGCTGACAAACTCTTTACTTTTACTTTCTTTTATCAGTTTAAATAATAGTTTCATAATTCCTTCAAAGCTGTTTTGTATTTTCCTCTCTTCTTCTGTTCTGATTATTTCTTTACTCTCCTTGACTAGTCGTTTAACTTTCCTCTTTTTGTCTTTGTAATGATTTTCGACTCTATTTCTCTCCTCATCGCGAAGACCTGTCATGTTTAATGTTCTCTTGTGCGCTTTCTTCTTTTCTTGCTGGGCTGCTTGAATTTCATCATTCCACTACGCATCACCAGACTTTCTTCCTGCCACTGCCATACCACACACTTCAATTGCAGTTTTAACAATGATATCCCGTAACAAAGTCTACGCGCCCTCTATATCTCTATTGCTTATAAGCGCTTCCCAAGTTGCCCTATCTATGCGTTCGCTTAACTCATTTTGAAACTCTATTTGCACTTCCGGTTTCTGTACATTTTCAATCTTTATTCGAGTTTTTTTCGTTTTTTTTTGTTCTCTTTCTTCTCCATCCCCGCCCTAAGTTTATTTTAAAAACTAAAAGGTAATGTTCAGTATTGCATTCGGAACCCCTCATGACTCTTGTATCTTTGACTAGTTCTCTTACTCTTTCATCCGCAATAACGAAGTCAATTACACTGCGGTTATTTCCTTTACACCAGGTGTACGTGTGGATCATTTCATGTCGAAACCAAGTATTGGTAATAAATAGGCCCTTTTATAAGCATAAGCTAACTAATTTTTCCCGGTTATAATTTTTTTTTTGTTGCATCCCCAAAATTACCTAGCACCCTTTCTGTATCTGTATCCTGGCGTTGGACGCCGACCCATCCGTTTATATCTCGTAGCAGAATTATTCTTTCACCTTGATTGCAAGTACTTATTGTATCATTTAAAGTGTCCCAGAAGGCGTCTTTGACTTCTCGCGGCTCACTGTCAACTAGGGCGTAGCACGCTATGATAAATAATCTTCTGCTTCCTACCTTCATTCTAACCCACAGCAATCCGGGCGATACATATCCTTGATCTTTGAGATGCTGTCTTGCTTTTTCATTCATAATTAAACCGACCCCTGGACTACGATTTGATTCACTACCTACTCCTGACCATATTTCAATACCACCTTTCAACACCCCATTTTCTATGTTTCTACTTTCGCAACTCTTTTTCTTCGTCTCAGGTACACATAAAATATCTAGTTTCCTAGCATGCATCAGGGTTGCCAGTATTGGCGATTTATCGCCAAATTGGCGATTTTTTTTTACAGATGGCGACCAATTTTCAAGTTCGGCGATTGGCGCCAAAATTGGCGATTTTCGATTTTCAGTTGGCTACTTAGGGCGATAGTTGAAAGAATAATCTGAAGTTAAGATTTTTGACGCCAGAGATGCCTGGAAAAGCAGGGGTGGGACTCCGATGCCTTAATTCGAACGGACCTCTCTTTCTACCATGTGCGATAGACAACGAGGCGCGATCGAAACCGAAACGATGGTTTCGAAAGCTCTCTTTCTATCGTGTATGGTAGACAGAGAGGATCTCATAGTTCTGAAACTATAAGTACGACTTGTCGTTGGCAACCATCGGACCCTCTCTGTCCACCACATACGATAGAAAGAGAGTTTTCGAAACGATCGTTTCAACTTTGAGTGCACCTCATTGTCTATCTCACATGGTAGAAAGAGAGGTCCGTTCGATTTAAGGCATCGGAGTCCCACCCCAGGATTGACGAGTAGGCCGTGTTCGCCGAGTTCATTATTGTGGTTCTTCCTTGCGGGTGCTAAGGCCCTTATATGTCAGTCTACTTAAGCATGCGGTCGAGACAACCAACCAGCTAAGAGCAGGTCATATCTCTTAAATAATGTTATCCAATCACTGGTACTCTAAGGAAAATTTAAACCGATAGCAGAATTCGCTGAGTCAGATGGCTCTTCCGGACGGTAAAAATCTCTCTCGGTCTGTGTTCTGCCGTTCTGACTTTCTGAGTTTTCTGTACCTCACGCTAACCTCAAGGTAGAGATAACGTTTTATCACGTTTCGCGTATGAATTATTTTTTATTCTCTGACCGAACGTAATAACTTGGTTTCCATTTAAATTCAAAAAGAATCGGTAAGTATACTTTTATAATATTACTATTATACCTTCATTTAAAGTTTCGTAGTAATATTTCATTTGACAGGTTGGAAATAAACTGTTTAAAATGTTATAAATGAATACCCAAAGTTTCTCAGATTTGAATATTTCAATATTTCAATAATAAGAATATTAATATTTACATCTTGTGGATGTGGTTTATAGGGACATCAGAATTTTTTAAATGTGACCGAAATTTTTTTCACTTTGTTCTTTCCATCAGAACGTGCAGAAATATGGGAAAAATTGGCGATAAATTGCGAACTTATAGAAATGAATGGGAGTCGATGCCTTGGGCTAAAGGTAATTGAATTTTTTCACATATTCATAAAAGAATTGTCTGCTTATTATATGCTGTTTATAAATAAAAATGAATGAATTTCGAACAATATTACAGGATGGCTGACTAAGGCTGATGTAAAAAAATACTTCAACGAAGCCTATTGTAAAATTTGTAACAAAGATTTGCGAGCACATCGAGCCGACTTGGAAAAGCATGCAACGACATCACTTCACCGACGGAAATTGGAGAGCATATGCTCAGGAAAACAGACAGAATTGACTTCGCATTTTCCTATAGATGCTGGAAGCGTAGAAAAGATAGAGATTTGAAGCTTGCTGCGTACATTGCACATCATAGTTGGGTAAGAAGCATTGACCACCTGTGCGATCTTTTAAAAGACTTGGGCAAAGGAACAAGTTTCGAAAATTTTAAGATGCACCGAACGAAATGTAGTAGTTTGATAAAATACGTTATTGCGCCTTGCATGTTATCTGATTGAATTGTTGACGTCGGGGATATGATGTTTTCGTTGATTGTTGATGAGTCAACTGACGTATCTACTTTTAAATACTTATGTTTGTGCATAAAGTATTTTAGTGAAAAATTCGGTCGTGTGACTACTGAGTATCTAGGAATAATTGCATTAGAAAATGCCACTGCCAATGCACTGTACGAAGCCGTGATAGAGTTTTTCGCTGAAAACAAACTGAAGTTAGAAAACATAATAGGTATTGGCACAGATGGCGGTTCGAATTTATGTGGGATAAATCATTCATTATATGCATTATTAAAACAGCGATATCCAAATTTACAATTAGTAAAATGCATAAACCATGCTATTGATAAATCAACCTCTAAAGCAGCTATTGAGTTTCCCGCAAACGTTGAATTTCTCTGTAGAGAAATTTACAATTGGTTCAGTCACTCCCCTCTACGTAAAGCGATATACCGAAGAACCTGGGACACTTTAAATACGGGGTTTGTTGATAAAGACGGTAAGCCGAAAAAGTTCCATGAGTTCGTCCAGTTATCCGACACTCGATGGTTAGTGCGATTTCTCGTTGTGAACGTCTTATTGGAACACTGGTTGGAACTTCAAACACACTTTCACAACGTGGTAGAAAAAGAGAAATGTTTCACTGCCCGTTTGCTAGATCAGATGTTGCATGATGATGTAAACCGTTTGTATTTGAAGTTTCTGAAGCCAATTTTGTACGAAGTAAATCGAATCAATAAGATTTTTCAGGTTGAAAATGTTGACTTGGGATGTGCAGTTGACGATCTTATCGCGCTTGTATTACTTATTGCAAACAAGATTATAAAACCGCCCTTCGTGGAAAAAGGAGTACATGCCGTAATCAAAGCACATGATAATGAGTTAGCTTACCTAATGCTTGAACAAGTAGATTTTGGTATTGAATATTATCAAGCTTTACCTAAGTCTAAAGTTACAACAGTGCAGAGGGTGGAATTAGAAAGTCGAGCGTTTGCGTTGCTAAAACATCTTTTTTGTGAACTAGCTCAGCGAATACCAGAAAATTTGAAGATTTTTGAAGGACTGAAAGTCTTATCACCGAGTGTATGTTTGAGCCAAATTCGACCGCCTTTCAAAAACTTACCTTTACTTAGTCAGCTTATTGACGAAAATAAGCTCGGCATCGTAGAATGCCAATGGAACAAACTACTTACTATTAACTGGGAAAGTCACTTCGATAAATCAATTTTGAAGAGATCAAATACATTTTGGTCAAAAGTGTATTTATTCGAAGATGCTGCCGGAAATTTTATATTTCGAGACCTTGCTTTGTATAGCTTGAGATTACTTTCTCTGCCATCTAGCAATGCTGTTGTGGAAAGGGTGTTTTCCGTTATGAAGATTTTAAAAACCAGGTTGCGTAACAAAATGGGAATACCAATGTTAGATGCTTTACTACGAATTCGGTGCAGATTTCATGCGACTAATTCTTGTTGCACAAGTTTCAAGCCAACTCAAGAGATGTTTGAGAAATTTAATTATAGGATTATGTATCCCTCTAAGGACGACGAACAAGAAAAAATCGATGCGGAAATCGTCGAAGTTTTAGATGATGTCGAATCAGTATGTATCAGTATTCTAGAGTTTTAGAAAGTCCGCATCACATTTGTATGAACCAGTATCTCGGAGTTTCAATATTCTGACCCTTGATAGCCTATTTTTATTTTAAATGGCCTGTGATACATGTAATACGTTCTATTTCGTAGTCCATAGACGTGGAAATCGTCAAAGTTTTAGATGACGTCGGGTCTGTATGCATTCCAAAGTTATAAAAAGTCTGTTTCGTTATAGGTTGTTTATTAATAACTAAGGGCCAACAGCCATACCACGCTGAAAAAACCAGTTCTCGTCAGATCACTGAAGTTAAGCAGCGTTGGGCGCGGTTAGCACTTGGATGGGTGACCATTCGAGAAAACTGAGTGCTGTTGGCACATCGTGGGTGTGTGGTGAGCCCACACTTGTAGTTATTTACTACAAGAAACTAACCTAGAAACACTACTCGAATCGGGTAGTGTCACGCCTACCCTGAAAGGGAAATGGCTTAATGGTATACAATACAAGGGTCACAAATATGTGATATGCATAATACGCACCAAGTCTGTACGTAAAAAAGAATTATTTTCCGTTCTTGATTTGAAAAATGTTAAATATATATTGTGAGACTACGATATGTTCATTTGATGATAATTTATAACTTTATGATTTAAATGTGTATTCAAAAGGATTATGAGAAATTCCTATATTAAAATATGTGGTGTAATTTTGTAAAATAAGATTTTTTGACTTACTCCTTTTTCATAAGACAAATCGTTCTCAAGCTGCAGCGTTGAAAACAATGATATTTCAACAATAGTTACTTGGAGAAATTTGAAATTTAAACTTTCTCCATTTCAAGATCAGCACTTTTGCAAGAAAAAATCATTATTTTCATGAAAAAAAAACGGTGAGCTTATGTAGTCTCCTTTTTCAGACGGACAATATAAGTTTAATGGAAATTTTCAAATGCTAAATAAATGATTTTCATTTCAATTATTATTAAATATTTCTTTCTTTCAAGTGATGATATTATTTTATAATAATGAAATATATAATATTTTGGAAATGTATTTATATTTTCAATTAATTCTTATAAAGTAAACATATAATCATTCAAAATGGAGGAATTTTCATCAATAAACAAAATAGAATTTAATTTTATTGAATATTGTTTGAAATAAAATTGGTTATCTGTTATGCGATTCAAAATTCCCGCTAAGTTGGCGACTTCTGACGACTTTTGGCGATTTCTCTCTCAGCAGATGGCGAGAATCGTTGATTTTTCCTGGCAACCCTGGCATGCATAGTTTCTCGTAGTTCTCTTACTTTAAGATCATTCACTCCTCTAGCATTCCAAACACCCAGTCTCCATTCATCTCCTGAACCTCGAACTTTACGTTTACCGTTTGTATGCATTTCATCAATCAAAGTTTCAGTCCATTCCGAGGCTACTTTATTGTTTGTATTATTCATGTTTAGATGGTACAATTGTACACCCAACTATCACCTTTATGCGCGAGATTTGTTTTGCGAGCCGAAATCATGTCCAAGTTAAGTGATTATTCGTGGTACGGTGGAGAGTCTAGTTGTAACGTCAGTCCCACCGAAACTTCTGTTACTGGGGGGTGGGGGCGGGGGGAGGGGGGGTTGGGTCAGAGAAAGGAAACCGAGAGTCTCAATTGGTTGGTAATTTATGCTGAGAAGGTAATCAGCCTTCAGCAGCGTTGTATTAGATAGGAGTTAATATGTGCTCATCTGCCGAATACTGGCCTACCTCTAAACGAGGAACCAATAACTCTTTTTTTTTTGTCAAATTATGCTACACGCGGAAATGGAAAATATCGGAATCATGTCCTTTTAGAGAAACATATTATGCTGTATAGAAAATGGACAAATTAAGTATTCTACTTTAAAAAATTCATCAAAACAAAATCCGTACTTTTTTGTAAAAATGATTTGATACAAATCAATCCTTTTCTTCGACCGACGATGTTTAAGAATTTTAAATTGTGAATTTTTTTATGTCTTACGGTCCACATACAAATTAAATAAAAAATGAGCCAAAAACATCTTTCCAACTCAAAATTTATTAATTAAAAAACTCCTTACTCCATCCTTTACGTACGTTTCGGTACAATTGCGTACCTTCTTCAAAAGGTTTTTAAAACCTAAATACAATAATATTTGAAGTTACTAATAATTAAACAAACAAAAAAATTAACAAACAAAAAAAGAATAATAATTAATATAAATTTGTACCTGAGATAAGATTAATTTTGAAGAGTAAACAAACATCGAAAAAGAAAGATAGAAACCAATGTCAATTTGGAAGAATCCAAGTCAAAATTTTATTAAAAATTGTTATAGAAGTCTCAAAAAAATTAAGGAGACTTCACTCACTTTAAAAACTACATCTTAAAATATAGAAAAAGAGATCTTTATGATGGTTAGGAAGGACGAAAACTAAAATTGACAATATGGAGATACAATAAGACAGTATACGTAATGAGCGTTTACAAAGATGAGTTTTCATTGAAACCACTGATGAGGAAACGCGCGAAACTGAATTTGAAATTTAAATGTGAGAAAAAATTGTTTCAATTAAAAATAAAAAATGTGACATTACTTTAAAATACTTTGATAAATTTTATTAATGTTTAGAATTTCAGTATGTAAGTTAACAGAAATATTGCGAAATTTGTTTATAAAAATGGACTCAATAATACGTCGTTGATACGTATTTTTTTCAGTGGCTAATATTTTAATATTTTTAAAATAAAAATGAAAATAACGATTAAAATTCCATGAATGTTGTGACAAACCTGTGTTAAAATTCCCAACTTCACAATCTCTTTTGTGTTCAGCAATTCTAGTTTTTAATCTCCGGCCAGTTTCACCTATATAGACTTTATTGCAACATTTACATTCAATCAGATAAATAACACCAGATAAATTTTCCATGGGATCACTGTCTTTCTTCTTTAATGAATAATTATCTAGAGTATTTGTATTTTTAAAATAAACATTAATATTAAATTTTTTAAGTGAACTCCTTAACCGTTCAGATAATCCCTGAATGTAAGGCAAAGTAACATTTAATTTGAATTTATTGTAAGTGTCAATCCATTTATTATTTTTGTTTATTTTACTACTTTTATTGTAAATCTCATGAATGCGTTCTGTAATAATGTCATTAACAAAATCAAGCGGATAGTTATTATGTACTAAGGTTGTTTTTAATTCATTTAAATTTTCTTTTCTAAATGGTATATCACTTAATTTAACACATCTGTCTACTAAACCTTTAATTAAACCAATTGTATGACTAAATAAATTATGAGAATTATAGTTTAGATATCTGCCAGACCAAGAAGGTTTTTTATACCAGTTGGTTAGTAAATCACCATTTTGTGTTTTAATGATTTGTAGATCAAGATAGTTAATAACGTTATTAATCTCCCGTTCATGAGTAAATTTGATACAATCTTCAATGCTATTAAACACATTTAAGAAAACTTCAATCTTGTCAGTAGGAACAATGGCTAAAATATCATCTACATACCTTTTGTATAAAATAGGTGTAAAATCTAATAAATTTAGAGCTATTTTTTCAACATCTTGTAAAACTAATTCAGAAACAACTGGGGATAAAGGTGAACCCATAGGGCAACCCGAAATTTGTTGATAACATTTATTATTAAAGGAGAAAACAATACCATTAAAAACCGTTCTGGTAGCAATTAATAATTCATTTTTTGTTATTTTTGTTAAGTTATGATTTAAAATGAGTTTTTCTTCAATGCAATCTAAAGCAAGATCTAGTGGGATGCTATCAAACATGGACACCACATCTAAAGAAACTATTGAATGACTTTTTGGTACATTAATGTTTTTTAAAATATCTTTAAGTTCCCAACTATTTTTAACAAACGAACTAGTGTTAATAGACACAGGTTTTAGAATATTGGAAATATATTTAGATAAATTTTAAGTGGGAGATCCAACAGTAGAAACAATCAGTCTCCAACTTAAATTAAGTTTGTGGACTTTAGGGAGAGCATAAGCTTTTGCTATGACACTATTGTGAGTTTTTAAACGATATGCACATTGATCATTAATTAATCTTTTACGTTCCCATCTAATAGCAATGTCATT
>CAKNYM010046741.1:32570-64060 GCA_932195095.1 Andricus curvator
AATGAATGATTCATCACCTGTCAAAAACTGGGGAGGTTAGGTCATCCGACCGGAATCACCAAATTGTCAGACCATGGGTTCCACATGCCTTATTATATTTTATTTTATTTTTAAATCCTCTTGTTTTCTTTGTTTATTTCATATTCAACTCGGGTGGAAGGGTGGATCAACCACCCCCCCCACACAACAATAACAACAACTGTCAGATTGTACGAGGTTGGCTGCATTGGATGTCTGCTGTCACCAGGGACTAAGAAGAGGAGATTTTCCTGGCGCATGCGTAATGGACGGGATTCCCATACGTGCAAGAGCGCCCGGAAAAACTAGGAGCAAGCGGCCATGGAGAATCTGCGTGCTGACCGAAGTCAGCCTCACCCTGGACCATCGACTAGCGGCCGGCGACGAAGGCTTGCGTAGCAGATAACGCAGGTGGACTGTGCGCCACCACGTAGCGGGGGAACGAACCTGGCGGTTGTCCTTTCTCTTTCGCTCGTCCTCTCACTCTATAGTTCGACGCTCGTACTCGGGTGGCGCTCCGACTCCTATGAGAGGGAGAACGGGGACGCCACTCTTAAAATATTCATTCGTGATTCTGAGCTCAACGAGGAAAGAGTTTATCTTGAATAAAAAGCTAAGAGAAAAGAAAGCAAAAACCAATAATAAAATGAGAGGACGAACTCGCGGGGGCCGCATACTGCCAGGTAGGTTCTCATATCTCTCTTTCAATCGGTAGATTTAACATCTCTCGTTTCAACGTCGTGTGTCGAATTGGTAGACACACGCCGTTGAAATTTGTTAATTGCTGACCTCGGTCAAGGTCACAATTATTGAATCGCGTCAGTGAGCCTCTCGTAAATTGTTGTGTCCGGTCTGGGTCAGCATGGACCCCACTAGTGCGGTAATAAAACCATGAATCAAATAATACATTATAACCGACTAAAATAGTCTAGTGGTCACTCGACCTAATTATACAAGGTCGGTTCTTGTTTTCTCTCGTGTTGGAGTGGGGCGAAGGCCCACTCTTTATACATAGTTGAACGAAATGTAATTCTTTGAGTAGACTTTTTCTTTATTAATTATAGCGGTGTTTAATTTGGAAATGTTGCTTTTCACTGAATACACCTCCCCTTGCGTTCCCACTTACTCCGCCACTCTTCCGGAGTTATCGGGCAAGGAAACCATACTCTCTGTTTGACTTATTTATATGACTTAAAATTGACTCTTTTGGTAGTTTTAATTGCAGAAAAACTACCTGGCGCCCTTCAGGCATCCCTTGGACTCGTTCGGAGTCCAAGTCTCAATTAAAAATGAAACTTGAATAATAAGCAAAAATACCCTTATAATATATATATATATATATATATATATATATATATATATATAATTAATTTATAGATCTTCATTTGTATTATACTTGTTTGACGATGATACCGAAAATGTTGTTTGTTTTTACGTATTTCTAACGGCTTAGGAGATCCTTATGGACAATTACAATTTTAATTTTCGTGAGGAAAATTTTTCAGGGTTATACTTGTTCAGATCCCCAGATTCGGATTTTTAAATTAAAAATAATTAATTCAATATTTACTAATTTTTCATTCATTAATTTTAATCCTTCGCATCTGTTAACAGTCTCATTCAAGGTCTCATTTCTGAGTCGAAAAGGTTCGTCTTGAGACAAGTTACGCCCACTTGAAATCACCATGCTGAAACCATAAAAGTAAGACATCGTCTTATGTTTCGTCTCAGTTTTGAGACGCAGCCAGACATCGATGTCTTGGAGACGAACTCAAGACATCGCCAAGTCGAACTCAAGTCGAAGCATTTTTACTCGGGTTCACGTGCTAAGATTTACCCACCACATGAGAAATGGTTACGATGTCAGTTCTATTAAATCTTGTTTTATTTCGATTCGAAAAAATTCTATTTTATCTACTTGAGAATTACGCAAAAGTTTGATTTTTTTAAAAAGTAAAAACAAGTTGTATTTGCTCAACGTATCTTACACGGGCATTTTTTTCATAAAAATCAATAATATTGTGCGGGCTATCTCGTGAATGACATGAAATAAAGGGGCGAGTTTTCATCTTTGTTTGCCCGCCCGTCCTCGACATTTGTCTGTTTTTTTCCCATTCGCAAACGCTCACGCCCCAGACGGAAGACTTAAAAAATCTGAAACTTTCCGAAAAACTTCTTTCGACCCTTATGAAGAACTTCTCCGCGGAAAGTTGTTTGAACTCGAAAATTCCCTCGATACTTTTTTCCGCCGAAAGTGAAAAAGCATGGTATTAAATAGCTATTGACAAACATCGACATATTGTTAAACAATCAACTTTTTTATATACGAATCGAATTTCGTAGGCATCAGCTGAGTAAAATACGCTTGTGGTTCAAAATTCAAGTTATTTTGTTGAAATGAAAAAAAGTTACGGCGAGTTTATTTTAAAAAACGCATTAAATTCCGCTCGTGGAAAGTTGCTGTGTATATTTTATTTTTCACAAAGCTGAAATCGCAAAAAAAAAAATGTCTACACAAAAATTGTGCTCTCCATTAAGCACTATATGCTCATATTTTTTTCGAGTGGTTTTTTTCAAATTTGAGTTTCAGATAATTATTTGCGTCACTTTATCTCGAATGAAAGTCAAAGAATACGAAGCCAAGCGTCCCGTCGGTTATTGCATCCGGGTCCTCAATTATCAAAATTCCTATTTATTTATCGCAGGCCTAACAGACGTTCCCCCTTTCTTCGGTTTTTACTTGAATGCGAACTTAATTATTAGGACCCAATAAGAAAATCTAACTATTTTTGGTTGAAAGTCCATTCAGTTTTTTTGGCTTAAAAATTCTACAATTTGTTGAAATTTGTTTGCTTCTTGACTAAAAAATTTTTCCTTGGTTGAAAATTCAACTATTTTGTGGAACATTCGTCTTTTTGATTTGAAAATTCTTCTATTTTTGTAGAAATTTAAGCTATTTTGGTTAACATTGCAAATTTTTTTTGTTAAAATATCTACTATTACATTTAAAAAAAATTAATCTTCTCAGGTTGAAAATCAACTCCTTCGTTAAAAGTTGAATTACTTTGGAAAAATTAATTTTTTTGTATGAAGATTCATAATTTTATTTGAAAATTCATCTATTTGGTTGAAAATTAACTGTTTTGTACAAAGCTCGTCTTTCTGCCTTGCAAATTCAATATTTTGGATGAAGCTTTTTTGCTTTATTGCCTGGAAAATCTTTCTTGGTTGAAAATTCAACTCTTGTTGAAAATTTGTCTTTCTAATTTGAAAGTTTATCTCTTTTGGTAGAACTTTCATCTTTTTTTTCAATTTAAATGTTTTTGATTTAAGATACAAATCTTTTCGTGGTTAAAATATTAACTATTACATTTGTTGTTGAAAATTCATCTTTTTTGTTTAGAAATTCAACTAGGTAATTTATACACGGCCCCTTAAATCAGATTAGACAATTTAAAAGTTAAGCATTAAAACTTTATTAAGTTTAAAAAAACATATGTAAAATTAAATAATACCAATTTAGAAAACCTAACAATTCCATGCCATAATCGGTCGGAATAAAACAATAAACAATTTCAAAATTAAAGTAATAATATGTATTGAAACTTAAACAATTTTGAATTTAGGGTATTTTAAACTTACAATCTAAAATTAGTTATCCGAAGTCAATAACTTTTAAACTGGTATGAATGACAAGTAAATTATTATTCAATTTATGTGCAATTTATAATAATTGCAAAGGCACCAAATAAAAAGCTATACAAATACAGTCGGTGAACGGAAGGGAAGGAATCGGGGAATTGGGGAATATAATATTTCAGAATATTTGTGAATATTTAGGAATACTTCGGAATATGAGGAATTATTTGGGAATATAAAGAATATCAAGAATATTTGGGAATATAAAGAATATCAAGAATATCTGGGAATATTAAAAGAATATATGGGAATATTTCGTGAGTGTACCAGAAATATCGGAGTGGTCGACCCCTCGACCAAAATAATGGACATCGTGGGTTTTACCTGTCACACAGTTTTACATTGTCTGTTAGCTGTTCTGTCTAATTACGACAGCGACATTAATTTGGTTTCCGTGAGTGACGAATATAGAGACGCCAACGCCAAATAATTGAATTCCGTCGCAAAGCTTTGTCGCTGTCAAATTGATTTGAACTTGAGGGCCCTGAGCTGCCAAACAAAAAGAATCCATTCAATAAATTTTGTTTCATTCAGAATATTTAAGAATGCGGATTCACGCGAATTGCGGTCTATCGGTTTGTAGAAATTTTATTCGGTCAACTGAGTATAGGCAGCCGTGAATCGGTGAGTTCGGATTTAATAGATTGTTCGTTATCTCGAACATTCATTTTGTGTGATGTAATTTTTAACATTACATCAAGACAAACTTTCTGGTGGGGAATTAATTAAGTGTTCTTCGACGTAAAATTGTGGGCTTTTATGAAAATAAGGACACTATATGCTCAGTTTGGCTTCACTTAGCGATCTCGAACGAAAAGCGTCGCGTTCCTTGCCCTTCATAAAATTGCATAATTATCAAAAGGAATGAATGCTCAAGGATCTGACAGAATAAAACAGTGGGTTATGGTTTAAAATCCGAACGGATTTTATACAAATATGTTTATTTTTCGCTGGTATAACCTAGAATATGTTTCGACTGACTCACGCGGCCTTTCTCCAATCGCTCACATCCGATACATCAATTTAGGTAACCAATCAGTCGCAATCGGCAATTGCCTATCAAGAATGCCGATTCAAATCATTTTTATTGCGGTTTCAAATGTATCCAATCGATTTTTTCTTTCTGGGTAAGTCAGGGAAAGCTAACATGACGCACCGTAGATAGAAGGTTGCCTTTACAAGGCGCATTAAAATTGCACTTTTTTAAATTTAAAACAAAATAGATACAGTTTATCTGAATAATAGCTTTGAGAGAAAAAAGAGAATAATATTTAGAATACGTATGCAAAAAAAATAGACCTAAATATTCAACCATTAAGCAGTAAAATATGATCCCGCAAAAACCGACAAATTAATGCCTTTAACTCGGGTAAAAATATTTGGTATTGATTTTGTCCTGGGTAAAGACCAATCCAAGACCATTTCAAGTTATTCTGTATGACTAGCTCGTGAAACGAAACCAGACTTAAGACGAATATTTTCGACTTGAAGACGAAAATTTATGTCTTGAGACGAAGGCCTCTGAGGGTCATCACTAATCCGCCTTAAACTTTATAGAATGTTTATATTATTTATCTTCATGGTATTTATTTTTTATCTATTGATAGGTTTATTTATTTGCAATAATTATTTTCTTTGGATGGCGAATCTAAAAATGTGATCCATTTTTTCCAATCTCCAACAGTTCACTAGATACTTCTAGAAAATGACAGTTTTAATCTTTTTATGGAAAATTTTATATGTCTACAGTTGTTGAGACAGACAGGTTCCGAACTTTTTATTTAAAAATTAATTATACTTATACACATCTTGTCTTAAGACAAGTCTACCTGGTCTTGTATTGGCACAGTTTACAGCCATAAATGCAAGAGAAGTCTGTATATCTCCAATGTGGAGCTGGTGAGACGGAACCAGACATCATGGTCTTGAAGACATATTGAACACGTTCAGCACAAAACCAAGACCAAGTGTTTTTACCCAGGAAGCTTCGTGCAGTTTGGCGATTATATTGGTATTTGTAATTATATTCACATTCGCATTCAATATCTTACTTATATTCCCGGTCTCTTTTTAACAGAAATTTAAATAAGCCATTATTTAATATCAGTATTACGGTGTTATTATTATTATTATCAGTGTTCCTGAGTCATTGAATGGTTTTGGAGTTCTGGGACTTCAAAGAGCATTAATTAAAGTATCGAAAACTGATGTTATCTACATTTTAATCGAAATGTCAGTTAAGCGTTTATGTATTTCCACTGCAGACATAGTCGCGGTGATACTAGGGAGCGAAGGTAGCTGACATGCAGTGGAAACATTTATTACAAAGGTGACTTAGAAGAAATAGGAGGATGAAATTGTCTCGATCACCAGAACGTATAGACACTAGTAAATGAAAGAAGGAAACTCGCAGAATGAGAGCATATTAGGACAATACATCGAAGTAATGCGAAACTGGCTCCCAAAGTAGTGAACTTGAGGTTGAGGAGGTGCCTTTCGTAGGCAAGAGTCTCACACTATCGGCGGGTATGGGTCTGTACTCTGCCGATGTGCATGAAAAGTTTTACACCCGCCTAAAGAAAGGACACACACAAAGCTTAATTACAATTTTATAATGGAAAAATGTTCAGTTTTGACACTATAAGACCGAAGACCTGCTTCCATTGTGTAATTTTGAAACCTTTGATGTTAAGGAAAAATTTTGGATTCAGTAATATCTCTATATGAAGTTTTTCAACTTATCGAGAAGTATAAGCCGTTTTACTGCAAAGTGCGTGATACGTTTCATATTGTCTACAGATTTCTCCCAAGCATACGGCTGGTAAGTCGTTAGCGCGCGCGCACTTCACCACTAAGAAATGCTGTAGCTTGCTGTAAGTAATAGTAGATTCACTACGGGTCAGTCCACCTTAAAGTATTTTATGTAAGTTTGATTTTAGGCCATTGTCTTAAGGTTTCTAACTCTACCGGATGAATTGCTAGAGCTTGTCGTAAGTGGATAAGAACATGTTTGATTGCATTTTTGACCTTGATTTCTTTGAAAATCAGAATACAGAAAAATTTATTTGTGAATTTCGGATTTAGAAACCAAAAATCTATGGAGAGTGACAAGAGAAATCCAATTATCAATCAGTACATTTTACTTACGTTACCTAATAAGCTGATACCTCTGTAATTATTGCAGTTGCTTTTATCTCCCTTCCTTTTGTATATTGATACGATAATCGCTTTTGTCCACTCGTCTGGGACTATCCCCATCTCGATACATAAATTTATCAATTCGCACGGCCTGTGAGATATGTATTCGTCACCGTATTTAATCATTTCAGCGCTAATACTGTCTACACCAGCAGCCTTACCGTTTTTAAGTTCTTAATTATATCTCTAACTTCAGTGACACAGACTTTCTCAATTGGGTTTTCTGATGCTTCACCTCCTAATAATTCTTTAAAAGAGTCTTTCAAAGCGTCTACTATCCCGTCTGTATCATATAGCATTTCACCTTTGCTGTTTCTCTTGCTGACAATCTCTGTATTTTTACTTTCCTTCATCTTTTTGAATATTAGTTTCTTGCTTCCTTCAAAGTCGTTTTGTATTTTCTTCTCTTCTTCTGTTCTGATTTTATCTTTGCTCTTATTGACTAGTCGTTTAAGTAGTCGTTTTTTGTGTCTGTAATCATATTTGAGCCTATTTCTCTCCTCATCGCTGAGACCTGTGATGTTCAACGTTTTCTCGTACGCTTCTTCCTTTTCTTGTGGGGCTGTCTTAATTTCATCATTCCACCATGCATTACCAGACTTTCTTCCTACAACCCCCGTACCACAAACTTCAATTGCAGTTTTAACAATGATATCCCGTAACATAGTCCATGCGCCCTCTATATCTTTGTTGCCCTAAGTTTATTTTGGAGACTAGAATTTAATGGTCAGTATTGCATTCAGAGCCTTTACACCAGGTGTTCATGTGGATCCTTTTAAGTCTGAACCAAGTATCTGTAATAAATAGGCCCTTTTCTAA
Organism: Andricus curvator; assembly: GCA_932195095.1. Classification (NCBI taxonomy): domain Eukaryota; kingdom Metazoa; phylum Arthropoda; class Insecta; order Hymenoptera; family Cynipidae; genus Andricus; species Andricus curvator. Next base: position 40,305 of record CAKNYM010046741.1, read on the forward strand.
GAATAAGTTAACTAATCTTTCCCCGTTATAATTTTCTCTTGTTGGAACCCCAAACTTACCTAGCACCCTTTCTGTATCTGTATCCTGACGTTGAAGGCCGACCCATCCGTTCATATCTCCTAGCAGAATTATTCTTTCACCTTGATCGCAAGTACTTATTGTATCATTTAAAGTGTCCCAGAAGGCGTCTTTGAATTCTCTCGGATCACTATCAACTGGGGCGTAGCACGCTATGATAAATAATCTTCTGGTTCCTACCTTCATTCTAGACCACAGCAATCTGGGTGATACAAAATCATGATCTTTGAGATGCAGTCTTGCTTTTTCATTCATAATTGAACCGACCCCCTGACTACCATGTGATTCACTACCTACTCCTGACCATATTCCAAAACCGCCTTTCAACACCCCATTTTCTATGTTTCCACTTTCGCAACCCTTTTTCTTCGTCTCAGGTACACATAAAATATCTAGTTTCCTTATCTGCATGGTTTCTCGTAGTTCTCTTACTTTAAGATCATTCACTCCTCTAGCATTCCAAACACCCAGTCTCCATTCATCGCCTGACACTCGACCTTTACGTTTACCGTGTGTATGCATTTCGTCAATCAAAGTTTCAGTCCATTCCGAGAATACTTTATTGTTTGTATTGTTCATGTTTAGATTGTACAACCAACTACCACCTTTATGCTCAAAATTTGTTTTGCGAGTCGAAATCATATCCAAGTTAAGTAGTGATTAGTCGTACGGTGGAGAGTCTAGTTGTAACGCTAGTCCCACCAAAATTTCTGTTACCGGGTGGGGAGGTGAGGACAAGGAATGGAAACCGAGAGTGAGTCGCAATTGGTTGATGTTTTATGCTGATTAGGTCACCAGCCTTCAGCTGGTTATGTTATGTTATTTTCCCATCTGCCGATTCCCGGCTTACCTCTAGGCATGAAAGTTCAAATTTTTATTAAAAAGGAAGTTTCAGCGTTATTTGAAGTTTTTAGCTTTAGAAATTATACTTCAGCGCAATATTAATACATATAAATTGGTATAAATCCTCATCTGTATAATAGGCTTCAATATTTTCTTTCCAATTTCCAGGCTACACTTGAATTGCACGGTTAGAAATCATTTATGGAATTGTCTGTATTCAGAGACACAATTTACGAAAATAATCAAACTTTAGAATTTTGTATTTGGTTCCTTTCCCAATTTTGGGAGACACGACCTGCTCCTTCAAAAGCACTTGTGCGACTGATTTTTGAGGACAAAGAGTCCCATGCGTCAAGGGTCAGTTTACAATAACGTCGTTCTGTTTTTTTCCATTCGAGAAGATGACGTATTTCTCGGAGGACGAAAACTTCTTGAGTTGAAGTTTTCCATCTTGAGAGGGAATGAAATAGTGTCATAATAACTTACCTCATTTTTGGCTAAGTTCTTTTCGTTTGCTTCCAATTTTTTTCGTTTCTCGTTCTTTTTCTACCACCTTCTAAAAACTTTTCCTTACACATTTTTGCTATTTGAAAACTGAATTGAATTGAAAACTAATTTCAAATATTGAATTTTTAATTTAGAAATAAAATTTTACGCGAAATGTTTCTGTCTACAATTTCTGAAAGTTTGTAGAGATGTGCACTCTTGTCCAACAAAATTGTCTGCTTTGTTTACAAACAAGCATTTCGTTATAACGAACTGCTTTCAGTTCGTTTCAGTAACATTCAGTTACATTAGCGTACGTACGTAAGTAAGCATTAAAAAATCATTGAAAATTGATTTCGGGAAAGCCAGACGGCTAGCCCGCTGCCTGATGGTGCTCAGTACTCACGGAGCTATCGTTGGCGGCGCCTCATGCTTTATTGTAAAATGCATATTTCCGCCAATTTTGAATGAATCGATCTGAAAATTTCCACAAATCTTCCTTTAATAGTAAGGAACAAATGTCTCACTGGAAGTTGTATCAACTGTGAAGTTCCCTCGATACTTTTTGTCGGCGAAACTGAAAAAACGGGGTTACCGACCTGTCCCAATTTGCAATTAAATATTAATAAACAATAGGCGATTTTCAACTTTTTCTTGGTTTTGTAAGCATCGCTAGGGTATATTTCGTTCGTATATCAAGTTTGAAACAGTTTCAATAATATTTGCCCAACTTACGACGATTTATTTCTTAAAAACTAATTGAATTTGGGGACACATTTTTTCAGTTTATTAGGCTTATTATTAAAAATAATTATCCGATCAAAAAACAGAAAAAAGAAAAAAGTTCCATCTCGTCATTATCTACAAGCCTATATTAAAAAAAACTAATTTGTTGACTTTAAAAATTTCCGTCCACCCAGACGTTTGGACAATACTTTTACCCGATCTCAAGCGCTGGGCGAGTTTGTCGAGCCAGACCCTCAATTGTAGTCCTATTAGATAGTACTCCTCACACGAAAAATTAATTAATTTTGTTAATTATTTATCAAAGTAGAGGGGGTACAATTATTGGGTTTTTAAAGCAAAACCTTACTTTCAAACGTTTGTAACTTTTTTCCTATTGCCTTAAACAAGGAACATCACAACAATGTTCTCCGAAACATCACGTACTCACTCCCCATGCTTTATTTCAGTGGGAAAATAGTAACTATAAGGAAACTGAAATTGTTTTCAGCAACAAAGAAAATCATGCCTTAGCCACCGAGTTACTAAAAAGCCAGATTTCACAAAGCTGTCACGATACCAGGTACATTACAGTACCTCTATTTCATTCCCACTCTAAATGGAAAACTTCAACTCAAGAAGTTTTCGTCTTCCGAGAAATACGTCATCTTCTCGAATGGAAAAAAACAGAACGACGTTATTGTAAACTGACCCTTGACGCATGGGACTCTTTGTCCTCAAAAATCAGTCGCGCAAGTGCTTTTGAAGGAGCAGGTGGTGTCTCCCAAAATTGGGAAAGGAACCAAATACAAAATTCTAAAGTTTGATTATTTTCATAAATTGTGTCTCTGAATACAGACAATTCCATAAATGATTTCTAACCGTGCAATTCAAGTGTAGCCTGGAAATTGGAAAGAAAATATTGAAGCCTATTATACAGATGAGGACCTTATACCAATTTATATGTATTAATCTTGCGCTGAAGTATAATTTCTAAAGCTAAAAACTTCAAATAACGCTGAAACTTCCTTTTTAATAAAAATTTGAACTTTCATGCCTAGAGGTAAGCCGGGAATCGGCAGATGGGAACATAACATAACATAACATAACCAGCTGAAGGCTTGTGACCTTATCCGCATAAAACATCAACCAATTGCGACTCACTCTCGGTTTCCATTCCTTGTCCTCACCTCCCCACCCGGTAACAGAAATTTTGGTGGGACTAGCGTTACAACTAGACTCTCCACCGTACGACTAATCACTACTTAACTTGGATATGATTTCGACTCGCAAAACAAATTTTGAGCATAAAGGTGGTAGTTGGTTGTACAATCTAAACATGAACAATACAAACAATAAAGTAGTCTCGGAATGGACTGAAACTTTGATTGACCACTCTAATATAGTTAAAAGTTTGTCATAAGGACAACCGCAGGATTTCGCTGGGAGCGGGTGCTAATCTGAAAAATTGCACCCGCTCCCAGCGAAATAGCGGTAAGATTTCAGCTGTAACCACGTATCACGACCGTGAGATAGGTGGTTACAGTCTGCGAGGAATTCAATACGATGATCCGGCAAAATTCTCGTGCACAGGGATGCTTTTCAGGCTATTAACCAGTGAAACCTTGGCTCCTCCAAGAGCGCCCATGATTAAGATGATTAGCTTAACAGAATATTCCGGGTATAACCGTCGCAACTCCCTTATAAGATCTTTATACCTCTCTGTCTCTTCTTTTTTCTTGTCTGTGACGTTTTTGTCAGCTGGTGCCGAAAATTCCATAACGAACATGGTTCGTTTTCGAAGTCAAGGAGAACTATGTCAGGCCTTGAGTGCGCAACAGAAACAATTGTCGAGAATATGAAGTTCCAGTATATGCGGCACTTCTCATTTTCGACAATTGACTCTATTTCCCTAGGAGCGTTTAGCGGAGCGGTATTTGGGCTAATGCCATAAGAGTGACAGAGATGGTAATAAAGCACTCTTAGTGCCGCCTTGTGTCTTTGGATGTAGGTCGTTCCCGCATGAGTTGGATAACTAGATAGTATGTGTCCTAGATGCTCGGGGTGTGCATGACACGCTCTGCAGCTATCATCGGGAATGTCTTGGCTCAAAATGTGGCGACGGTATGCCAGAGTGGAAATGACACCGTCTTGACATGCAAAATGAAACTCTCCGTGCCCGACTTCAATCCGGGTGATTTAAGGAAAGCAAACGTTAGCTCATACGACATCGACTGATCTTCCGCATTTCTGTGGAAGATTCCGTGCATCCGCTTGTCGAGGAGCTGTTCGCGGAACTTTTTCTCCTGTGCTTTCTTAATCCGGGCCCTCAGAAGTGAGTATTCAAGATGTATAAGATTTGATGCATTTTGCTCAACCCTGATATTGAAGTCAGGGCTGAGTGTTTCAGCAGCCTCCTCCGCTGCTTTGTACAGAAACGCCCCTTTGCCCACTTCTTCGTGTTTCCTGGCCATACTAAGAAGAGGGTCTTGTCCATTTGCGACTATATGTGCTGTACCTAGAATAATCCAGTTAAAAAGACATTCAAGATTCAGTATTCCGCGACCACATTGACGGCGTGAGATGTAAAATCGCGGAACAGAAGACTTAAGGTGCATGATTTTGTTCATGCGCATAACCTTTCGGGACCCGATATCGAGGGATCTGAGCTCGTCCTTCGTCCATGGAACTACTCCAAATGAATAGAGTACTACTGGGACGGCAAGCATGTTCGTCGCAGATACTTTGTTCCTCGCCGACAGTTCGGAAGACCATATCCGTCGGATGAGACGTTTGTATCTGCACCGGAGAGTATCCTTCATGGATGTCACGTGCTGAATGCGGTTCTGTGGCACGCCCAGGTATGTATAGGTCTCTCCAGGGCCAACGTGTCGTATAGCGCTTCTGTCGACGAGCTCAGGATCTTTGGGATGCCACTGAATTTTATTTTCTTCAAGTTAACCTTGCCGCATTTCTCTATATCGAACTCCATTCAAAGCTCTTGAGTGTACTTTTTGACAATGTTTAGAGCTAGAAGTAGCTTCTCTTTATTTTTAGCATAGATCTTGAGTTCATCCATGTAAAGTACATGAGTAACATTATGCTTTCGATCTCCAGGTTTGCCGCAGAGATACCCTTCGGAATGGCGAAGTGCGAGAGATAGTGGCAATAATGTGAGGCAAAAGAGGAGAGGGCTCATGGTGTCGCCCCGAAACACACCTCACTGAAAGGTGACACTGTTAGTGATCACACGATGTGTTCCAGATGAGATAGTAAATCTGGTTTTCCATCGATAGGAATCGCTGATAGGATGCTGCGGCTTTACAAACACATCTATCGATGAGCAGGTTCTCCCGACATCCTGCTACGCCTTTATTTGAGCCGCGGTGTTCATACATCCCTTGCCATACAGGTCCAATTGTCCGAACAATCATTTCATTTAGGATAGCTGTGAAGATCATATATAGTGTGTTCAGACAAGTTATTGGCCTGTAATTCTTAGGGTCAGCTAAGTTGTCCGTCTGTGGCAGGAGCACTGTGCACCCTTCCACCAACCACTCCAGAATAGGCTCTTCCGACTTTAGATATGAGGTGAAAATTCGGGCCAGATGCTGGTGGGTTGAAGGAAACTTCTTTCACCAGAAGGTCTTGATACCATCTGGTCCCGGAGCGGAATAGTTCTTCATGCCTCTTAATACGTTTTTCACCTCCTCGGTATTGATAGGTGGGCATTCCTCCTCAGGTGTTATGAGGGCATTGCACAGCTCCTTGAAGCTATTTATTTTCTTTGAGCTTTCTTCAAGTGGATGTTGGACTTCGTAGACTTCTCTCCAAAATGCTTCGACCTCCTCTGGTTTGGGCGGATGGTCGACAGGAACTGGAGGGTCTTGGAAGAGTCGAGATGGGTCATACAAAAACTGTTGCTTTTCTCTGACCCACCTCTATCTCCGCTCTAGACTTCTCCTAGCGTTAGATAGTACTCGTATTCTGTACACAATATGCTGCCTGATGGTCAGTAGCTTTGACTTGTTGATTGTGTGATGACGAATCCGCAGTTCACGCGCGAACTGTCGAACCTTGGCAGTGAGAGTCCTGCCAGATGTTATGTAGTCAATCACACACTGAATGCGGGACGTGTACTGTCTTTCCCAGCCTATCTTTGTGCTGAGTTGATGCCTTCATCTTTTGGTCTTATGATCAACCGTTGGTTTTGTTTCACGGTTTGCATCTGCCAATGTTCTTGCTGCAGTGTACACACCACAATTGATAGTCCAGAGGTCGGATTCTTCGGAAAAATGGCCACGAATCTCATCATCCAGTTCAGTCAGATATTTGGGCTTGGGAGAAACAGGAATGTTGATGTTTCTCCGGGTCCTGAAGCATCGTTCTTCCTCTATTGGATGCCTGTTCGCGGTTGGTCTCAGTGTCGCCTCTGTTGCCGGCTTGTTCTGGCTGCGGTTGAGTAGGCGCTCCCCTTATATAACTGCTTGAAATATTGGAATTAAAATTATTGAAATAATTGAATTGAAAAATAATAGGTTTTAGTGACAAATATATAAATATCTCAAGCTTACCCCCCCCCCCCCCTCGCTCTATCATCCCATGAGGCGCGGAAGTTCAAATTTTTATTAAAACGGAAGTTTCAGCGTTATTTGAAGTTTTTAGCTTTAGAAATTATACTTCAGCGCAAGATTAATACATATAAGTTGGTATAAAGTACTCATCTGTATAATAGGCTTCAATATTTTCTATTTTCTTTTCAATTTCCAGGCTACACTTGAATTACACGCTTAGAAATCATTTATGAAATTGTCTGTATTTAGAGACGCAATTTATGAAAATAATCAAACTTTAGAATTTTGTATTTGGTTTCTTTCCCAATTTTTGAAGATACGACCTATTCCTTCAAAAACACGTGCGCGACTGATTTTTGAGGACAAAGAATCCGATGTGTCATGGGTCAGTTTACAATAAAGTCACATTTTGGATTTAACCGTTGGAAATATTGATTGCTTTTGTTACGTTCCGACTTTTATAAATTGGATCCAGTAGCTTTCTTCTAGAGGACCAAATTGACCAAATAAATTTTTAACTCTAACCCGCTTATTCATTGATTATTGTCAATTATCTACTTGTTTAATTTTTGTGAGTTCTATATTTTTACAAATTTCCTCTTCCGCTCTATAACTTGATATGGGATGTTAGAGATCTTTAGATAAAAATCATTCTAAATCAAACAAATAGAATATACATAAAACAGGCAGGTTTATTATAACACAAACAAATTCATATAAATGAAATGATACTACATTACCAGTTTTGCGATGTAATCCCTAGTTCTCTATCCTATTCTACCATCTTCAATAGATGAGAAAAGAGAAAGAAAAAGAGGGATATCACCGATCTATCTTTCTCTATTTTATTAATCGAAGACATGCATTTTAACTTTTCATAGCCAGAACACTTTGGCTATTCTTGTCCTTACGCGTTTCCACGCATCCACATCGTTTATACTTCAATAGTATAATTCATAACAGTTCTTACTGGGCTCTGAACCTAAATTGCTAGGGATACTTCTAAATCCTCCAACAATTTACTAATCCTTTCGTGAATTATACTACTTCCAATATTGTAAAATGATTGCTTGATTTCCGTTTTGAGTTTCGGAATCAAAGAAATTATCCGCCGATTCCTCGCGTTACTCTTTAACCTTTTCCACCTCTTAACTCACTTCCTCTTAACTCACTTCACCTATTTTTTTTAATCTGCGCACTATACCGATAATAGTGCGGTATTTCGCAGACTCCTCGTCGTGAATTTTCTACCACGTTACACGCACGTACCCGGATGTGCCCACGGCCAATTTCAAAAAAAAATTTTGATTGGAAGATTATTTCAGAATTCCCTGGCAGAGCTACAGTTGCCTCTGATATCAAATTCCGAGCGCTAACCCCTGAAGGTGGAAATTTGTCAAGCGGTTTTACGTCCGACCCACCAAACGAATTAGACAGCAAAAGGAAACCCCGCGTATTTATTGATTTTTGCTGAAGTTCTGATGTTAAATCGAGTGACGCCTCAGGACCGCGGACGGGTGCCGTTAATCGCGGATCAATTAGAGGAGAGGTTCTCTTCGGTACGAGAATCTCCTTTGACTACCTCGAGTTCAATTTACTCATCACAATCGTCAGGTCGGATTTGGTTATTGGGCGGGGTGATTTTGTTCAGTAAGAATTTCGAAATTAGATCGACGGCAGAAACTTTATTCAGAAATAAAGCCGAATTGCTTATTTGTAACAATTTTCATTGTGAAATGGTTGCTCTGTGCCTATGTAGGAATATTAAGAATTTGCTGAGTATGAGGGCATTCCACAATATTTATTAATCATTTGCCTGCGAGGTCTGAGAGAATTTTAATTCTGAAATCCTGTTGGGCAATTTTGAATTCCGCGCACTGGTAAAATTTAATTAAGACTCACAATGTTTGTCAATCTTTTTCCAGAGAGATGTAAGAGAATTGGTTTCATTCCGAAATGCTATTGGGCAATTTCGAATTCCTACATAGCTTTGAAATTATTTTACAGGAAGAGGTTTTGGATCGAGTTTTCGCTTAAATTAGACTTCGCGCGGCGATTTTTTGGATTTCCGTGATTCTAATGATTAGGTCACGAAGAAAAGAACCGTATGTTTCTGAATCCTTTCCTTGAGGAAAAGAGCTCGGAGTTTTGGCCACCTTTCCGAATACTAATTCGAAGGGGCTGAATTTGATTGCATAGTGTTTTATATAATCAGTTAGCACGATGTGGCTCCTTTCAAGGGATCCGTTCGTTTGTGGACGATATTCCGAAGTTGTGAGTTGTTTGACATTAAAAATTCTTTCTAAGTTTTTCATTAATTTACTAATGATACTGCCTCCTCTGTCGGACAGGATACATTTTGGGGCCCCATAGACAGAGAATAGTTTTGTCGCTACCGCGAGAGCTGTAACAGAAGATTTCTGACTAGGAGTGGGCACGGCAAGACAGTACTTCCTGAAGTTCTCTTGCATCGTAAGTATGTACCGGTTTCCACTAGGAGTTGTAGGCAGTCTTCCTACCGTGTCTAAAGAAACCTTATCAAACGCTTGAAAAGGGATATCGATAATTAACATTAGTTCCCGAGTTCGAGCTCTCATAACTTTTTGTTCGAGGCAGTTTTTGCATCCTCGAATATACTCACTGATCTCGTCTCGCATTCCAGGCCATGTAAGCAGCTCTGACATTTCATTTTGAGGTACGGGTCCTAAAAGATCTCCCGAATTTGCCATACGCCCGGATGTTACTTTATCCCGCTCTAGTGCTTGTTTAAGTTTCTTTAATCCTTCATTAACATCTACCCAGTTGGTTTCGTCACAATCCTTTTTTTTCTACAACCATCGAATATGTTTTATACCGACCGTGGGGAGTGACAAGGCTCTGACCAATTTTGGGGCGACTTTCCCAGAGATCTTGTTGATCAAGATGCTCTAAGAATACGGATGCGCTAAGAATAGGGATCTCAATTCTTCCGGTGTATCCTTAAACCTTATATTGCTTCTCCTAGTTATCACGGGGTCCTTAATTTCTGATGCGGGATCTTTCGGATCTTCTACCTTCTCTTGAGTAGGCTCATTCAGAAATTCTCTTTCTATTTGTAGTGCATCTCTCAAGGGATTTGGTACTCCTTTTTGGTTTGAATAATTTTCTAAAAATGTTCGCACTCTGTTAAAAAATTCTTCATCATCATGCCCATCGCATGGATCCATGTCTTCCAATTCTTGTAGAAGTTCGAGATACTCTTCCCCTTCCGAGACGGCTGTACACGCAAGTTGAAAAGTCTCGCCCATGCCTTCATGATCCCATAGCATAGACTGATTTTCTGCTAATGATTTGTCAAATTTAGAAAATGATTTCTGAAGGTCTGCCTTTAGATCATTTGATGGCGGCTCTTCTTCTTCACTATTGTCACAATCCGTTTCATCTTCGGGTATGGGGGCTATATCCACGATCAATTGATTAGGTTCCAGGCGATTTGGATTTTGGCTTGGAATTTCGTTCTGATGATGAACGCGTTTTTTAATGCCCTAACGGCGAGATGATCGGCCCTTTCGATCACTCTTAGTGTTCCAATTATTCCTTTTCCAGTAATGGATTCATTGGGTAGCATTATCTATTACAAATTGAGAATCTGTATTGATGCGAAGTTTTCTTATCCCTGCTTCATGTGCTTCGACAGCAGCTGTTGTTGCAGCTTCTATTTCAGCTACGTCGTTGGTCTGTCTACCGTGTACTGGTCGTGATACATTTAGCGGGTTACCTTCGCCAAACCATACTCCTATACCAGCATGGGGATCTCCGTTCGCGTCATATACGCAGGCTCCATCTACATATACGTCCACATAGGCTCTAGAGGTCGAATCACTGTACAGGGTAGCACTTTTGGAAACTTTTGATTCTTCTGGTGGTGGAGGTATTGGCTCCACCCCTGGAAATATGCTTCGTTCCTTTCTAAAGACCGGTGGTTCAGAATCCTCTGTTGTTTCGTCGTCTGACGAATCTTCATCTGACGATGTATCTTCTTTATTGGTTAAAGATGCTTCATTTTGTTCCCTTCGTCTCAGTAATCTTTTTACTATAGTACTTTCCTCTAGATCAAGGCTATTCAATGCTTGCCGTGTTGGAATGTAGCTCTCATTAGAATCCTCTTATGTTAAAGCATCCAGCCTTTTCCTTGGCCTTCGTACAGTCTTGATTGCTGATGGTTTTCTTGTTTTCATTTTCTCAAAAGAGGTTGTTCTAGGGATGGATGCTTTTCCCTTTGCCCCAGATTGACTCATAGCCTCAGTTTTGGACTTTGCATTTTTCTTTGTAGTTGGCAGTCCCATGGGGTTCCTTATTTTGTTACCAAGGGATGTTTTCTCTTGAGTTTTATAGGAATCCTTTGGCGTTTCCCTCTTCTTTTCTTTGTCCTGACTCGCTGACGATCGGGTGATAGTATATACCCTTGACTTTGGTTTCACTTCTTGGGGTTTGGATTGAACAGTCGTTTCGTCGGAGGAGTTTTCTGAGAGGGGTTTCTTGAGAGAGCCTCGGCTCCTCTATTGAGTTTTCCTTTCTTATACTCAAACTTATACTGATAATTTTTGAATACGCATCTCCAACGTAGTAATCTTATCCCAGGATTGTCTATATAACTTATCCAATGCACCGGTTCGTGATCACAGGCCAAAATAAATTCCCGTCCATACAAGTAGGGACGATAATTTGCTACTGCGTATAGCACTGCTAAACATTCTCTTTCTTCTGGAAAATACATAATTTCGATTTCGGTTAAAACCTTTGAGTAGTATCCTACAGGCATATACATGTCATCTTTCTCTTGCGATAATACTGCTCCTATCTCATATTCTGAAGCGTCTGTGGTAAGCTTGAAGGTTTTATTGAAATCGGAATATTGAAGGATTGGATGTTTACAGAGATATCTTCGAATCTTCCTAAAGCTTGCTTTCTCTGCAGATCCCCACTTCCAGGGTGTATCTTTTTCAATAGGTCCGTCAGGGGCTTTGCCTTTTTAGAATAATCTTGTATGAATTTGCGATAATACCCTGAGAGACCTAAAAACTGTCGTACATTTCAAACCGTGGCAGGCTTCGGGAAATGCCTCATAGCTTTTATTTTTTCCGGGTTCGGTCTTAACCCATCCTGACTTATTATGGGTCCTAGAAAGGCTACTTCTGTTCTTAGAAAGTCACATTTGTCGGGTAGTAATTTGAGATTTGCTTCACGAAGCCTTTCCAAAAGTCGCCGCATGCGTTTGTCATGTGTTTTCAAATCCTTCGAGTGAACAACGATGTCGTCCAAGTACAAAAATGCCTCTGATTTTGTTAGGCCCTTCAGGACGTCGTCCCTTAGACGCTGGAATGTTGCAGGGGCGTTTTTTATGCCCGTTGGCATTCGTTGGTATTCGAAATGCCCTCTGAGCGAGGAAAATGCTATTTTTGCTCTGTCATCTGTGTGCGACTCGACTTGGTGGTAACCGCTGACTATGTCCATTACTGAAAAATATTGAGCCTGACCTAGTTGATCTAAAATTTCGGTTATGTTGGGTAGAGGTTGAGCATCTCCAATTACCTTTTTATTTAGGGCGCGATAATCTATTACTACTGGATATTTTTTTATACCCGATGCGTCTGCTTCCTTTGGAATAATCATCAGGGGTGAACTATAGGGTAATTTTGATTTTACTATAATTCCTTCTCTTTTGTTTCTCTAACGCTGCGAAAATTTGATCCTGGGTCTCCTGCGAATGACGACGCGGTTTTATATTGATAACTTTGTCATCGATTGTTGGTATCCTATGTTTTATAAGATGCGTCCTCGTGACTTTTTCGCCATTTAAATAAAATATGTCGGCATAATCTGTGGCCCATCTAATTACAAGTTTTTGTTCCTGTGGAGGTAGATGCAAGATTCTTAATTTTTTCTCTACTTATTCTACTCAATTTAATTCGAGATGGTATTTTCGTAAATCTTGATAATTCGAGGATTCTTCCAATTCTGACTGTAAAAATTGTTCTCCCGGGAGTGGATACACGTCAAATGGCATTATTTCTTGCGGTGTAAGTACCATTTCAATCTCTCTATCTGCGGTGTTAATCGCGTAAACTCTTGTCTAAGAAATCCCCGACCTAGGATGCCATCTGAGGTGATTGAAAAATTACTTCGTACAATGTGAAATACAACTGGTACTTCTAAAGTTTGAATTTTTACCGTGCCATACGTGTTGACCAATCCGGAAGTGATTCCAGCTATTTCTACAGCATCGTCTCCTTCGATTTTTACCTCGTTTTGTATTTTACGTAATTTAATCAAGTTCAGATCAGAACCGGGATGAACTAAAAGATAAGCTTTCTGGTCGATGAATGCTATTGCTCTCACTTCAATTACAGGGAAGTCTGGTCCTTGGTATCCTGTTCGTAGGAATCTTCTAAATTCTTTAAGAACTGTATCGTTTTTTGACGCTCGTCGGTGATAGGGTTCGGAGCCGCGTCCTGGCGACGAGCCTGAGTGTAGTTTACATGTCAAGGTCCTGGAGAGTTGCTTCTAGAATTCGTGCCTTTTTCCTTCTTTCCGTGTCCACTTTTGTATCCTCCTGCTTTTATTGTCTGCTGTAAAAAGCTCACAGGAACCTGGAAACTAAGTTTGGAACAGATACCGTATATTGAGATGGAACGGGGAAAGTGAAATCGGTTGTTGAGAAAACTGATGAGCAAATTGTTCAGCCATCTGTTAAAGCATTTGCTGAGCTAAATTTTGAGCAAAATGTTGAGCGAACTGTTGAGCGAATTGTTGAATATATTGCTGTTGGGGCTCCTGTAAATGAGGTGGTTGAGTAACGAATGGAGCCGTCGATGCCGATTGCGGATTTTTTGATGGATAGACCAAGATTCCCTTTCTTACGTTCAACTTGTCTTTGATGATAATTTGCTGATCCAGAAGCTTCGTCTACATCTTTTCCCTTTCCAGAAATGTAATACGTGGTTGCAGTCAATCTGTCAGTTGCATTTTTACGTTCTTCAATATACAGGGCATGATCTAAAGCCTCTGATAGTGTTGCCAGATTTCGGGTATCAATAAAGGTCAATATTTCATCTGGTAGACCTCTTATAAATGCCTTTCGAGCGCATGCGACAATTAGCGTTATCATAGTTTCGCTTTCTCCTGCTGTGGGGAACTTTTCCGGTATAGAATGCCTTGCGCCGACGATTAAACTCAATAGTCTATCGTGGTAGTCACTTATATCTTTCTTGCTTTTCATTCTTAGCTTAATCATTGCTGCAAAATACCATTGATAGTCCCTTTTCTGAGCAAAACGCTTTTTTAAATGAGCCAAAAGTTCATTGATATTTTCAAACTGTTTGTCTCAAACGCTTTCTCTTGCTCTACCTTTCAATTTGCTTAAGATGATGTTGAGAAAAGCACCTTTCGTGTTCGCGCTTACGAAGACTGAGCTATTGGCTACATCTTGAAGGAAGGTTCTCAGAGGAGGTTCTTTTCCGTCGAAAACGGGTATGTGTTTAGTGTGCTTTTCCAAAGTCATTGCTTCGGCTATCGACCTCATGGCTAAACTAGTATCCAGATCTATAGTTGCCGTCAGGTTTGCGGGAACACCAGTGATACTATCATAGATGTTCCGTCGATCGATGTTTTCATCTCCATCGGTTGACATCTTGTTTTTGTAAGGATCTTTAAGTCAGGAGACGACTATTATCCGAATGCTCGGAAATGTTAACAATATTCAAGGGAGATCACTCTGCAGTTTTTAAGGGCATCTTTTGTTTCTCTAATATTAAAAGAATGCTCATTCCATCCCTGTCCCTAAACTGTAATACTCTTAATCGTCAAGGTCCTCAAATGATGCTATTATGTCTTCGAGACTTTCAGATTTGACAGCCGAGTTATTATTGTCTGAAATTAGTCTTTGGGTTGCACTCTTGTTTGGTTTGACTGGTGGAAATTCTCCGTTTCTTATAGAAAGGTCCCGGGCGATAGCTTACTCGAATCTCTGCCTCACCTTTTTACCTGCCCTATGTTTTGTTTTGTGTACACCTTTTTCCGGCTGAATTTATTATCTGCTCAAATGGTCTTTTATTAAATGAAATAAGAAGCGAACCACTTATAGTAAGGGAGCTATTCTTGGTGCGAGAATTTTCTTTTTGACCCATAGTCGTCGAAACCAAATATGAACCCACTAACCTTAATTGTTTGAAAATTTAAAATTCTTGGCCAGAATACGCTTCAATTTATTTGTATTATTGGAATACTTTTTAAGGTTTTCTAAATTGGATTATTTGTGATTTGCGAAATCACTTCTATTTCAGATTCATAATCTGATTCTTCGTTCAAATTTTGACCTAGTAAAAATTCATTGACAACTGTGTCAGCATCTGAAGCCTCGTTATTAGCACTTACTGCTAACTCAGCTTCTTGCGAGTGGAGAGAGTTATTTGGTTGATTAGAATGATTTTCTTCCCTATAGGATCTACGTCTTTTTTCTAAAGCCTCTTCGAAGTTGGGTTCAATTGTTATGAATTCCGCGATAAGAAGAACATCTTCTTCAGGATTGTTTGTTGGAAATGGAAGGTTTTGAACTTTTTGTCTGATTATGGGTTGGACCTCAAGAACAGGGCAATCTCTTTGAATTGGATAAACTAAACTCCTATACAAATTCGACTGGACGAAAACGACTTGTATTTTTACTTGCTTTTTACCACCCCGATTTCCACGCCTTCTCTTTTGTGAACCTTGAGTTTTGTAGAAAGTATGATTAGGCATAAGGAGGGGAAAAATTTCAGACGCTGCTAAGGATGCTATGTCCAGCGTGTAAGAATCGAAAAAAATTTTGTATTGAATTTCTATTCAAAAATTCGCTCATTTCCTTTGTTAGGAAGAATTATTATACTCAGATGCTGCAAGGCTTTCACCACGCAAGCGACAGGCTTCCGTCTGTGCAAAAGAGCTCAAGGAGGCAAAAGGGCTCAAGGAATAATATTAATGTATATATATTTTTTCAATGACAGATTTCAAGATTCACAAAAAGTAGCTCAAAAACTTTTGGTCGTTTCTATCTGTCAACATACACAATTACACATTTTAAAATTATTAAACGTTTTTTCACTTTGGTTTTATGAAATTTAAGATAAATAAATGAAACGGTTAAGTTATGTTATCTAGTAAATGAAATTTACTAGTAACGAAGCCGAGCGGTGAGAGGAGAATTTGTTTCTCACCGCTGCCACCATTTAGTTTGTTACGTTCCGACTTTTATAAATTGGATCTAGTAGCTTCCTTCTGGAGGATGAAACTGACCTAATAAATTTTTAAAACTAACACCTTTTTTATTGATTATTGTCAATTATCTACTTGTTTAATTTTTGTGAGTTCTATATTTTTACAAATTTCCTCTTCAGCTCTATAACTTGATATGGGATGTTAGGGATCTTTGGATGAAAATCATTATAAATCAACCAAATAGATTATACATAAAACAGCCATGTTTATTATAACTGAAATAAATTCATAAAAATGAAACGATACTGCATTACGGATTTCGCATTGAGGGGACGCTTGAGATCCCACCCCTGGCGCTCAAGCTATAAAGCCTATTGTACCATACCCGTGTTTATTGTCAAGGCAGTACTCCGAATCCGGCCATCTTTCGCCGAGTGTTTTTGGATCTCGGTGGGTTTCGTTGTTACCAACGTTCTGAGATTGTACCTCTCAGGTTCCAGGCATACCTATCGCACAGTAAATGACGTCCTCCTTTGTTGATCAGGCAAAGTGATCCTCACCCACTCTTTCATTCGGCAGACGCCCTGGCAGGCCGCAGAGAGGGGATATGACCAGACTAGGGTGGACAGAGCGATCCCTCTGAGGTAATCAGTTAGATGAACAGACTGGAAGCATTGTCCTGGTGTGTTATGTAAGTGTATGTGTGTGTGTTCATTACTCGAAAATTGGCCTGCGAATGCCGAGCAAGAGTCCCCCGTAGGAGCCTCAAGCGCAAAGAGATCGCTGACATATTTTTCGAGTCTTCTCAAAATTGACTTCGAGCCCCAAGGCTAGTCCCCTCGACATGGAGTCTACACCCTGGTACGTAACCAGCTTTTTCTGAGGGGACCTACAGTTTAAGGTGAGTTCCGAATCACCGAAGCCCCGGTAGAAGCACATAGAAAAATTTCCATTGGTACCCGGCTCAGGGATCGAACCCCAGACCTCCTGCGTGGAAGTCTGACGCGCTATCGTCTGAGCCACCGAGACTTCAGGCAAGCACGTAACTCTTTTAAAAAGATTCATCGGAGATACTTTCGAATATGTAAAAAAATCTCTGAAATACTGTGAAGGCCTTGATTTATTGAAAGCAAATTAAATGGAGAAAGATTAAAATATTATTATAAAATTCAGTGAAAACCATTAAATTAATATCTGGAATCTGTCAAAAAGCCCTGATATGCCAGAATTTTTAAAAGATAAATTTTGAAATTCCTTTCAAACCATTAAAATCAATTGAAAATTCCTTCCTTATAATTAAAAATCTTTAAATATTTGTAAATTTTGAAAATTCTTTGAAATTCGATAAAGAATTATATATATATATATATCACGGTCGCCATTCGGTTTCGGTTTTGGTTCCTTGGGAATCGAACCGAAGGGCTTATGACAAAGCCACAAAACGCGTCCTCGGGTTGCGAATAGAGGATCCCTGTACCAAGGGTTTCTGCTGAATATAGAATAATTAATAAGCAGTCGCGGACAATTGTCCAGGGATGGTCCCGAAGGAATAACACCTAAGCGAACGCATAACAACCGTGCCGAAAGCTGAATGGCACCTGGGTGAGGTGTCTCAAACGGTAACTCTGGGATACCGGGCGAGCTCTTAGAGTATACAGACTTATCTTTGCATGCGGGGCTCTACAAGGATGGATGAACCCTTTTCCCTAGCTTCTCGTGGGAACAACAATGCCAAAACCAAACATAGTTGTAGTAAGTGCGGTTCAAAACAATCGAACGCGCAGGGCTCCCGACAATAGGTCGCACAACAATGCCGACTATCCTAGAGTTGGGGGAGCCAATCAAGACGAAGTCAATGCGATTGAGCGGCAGAATCTCATTACTTTTAAGTGGACGGATCGACTCAGGGACGACCTGCTGAAGTGCTATGATACCAGTATGGCCCCTGAACGAAAAGGTTACATGGCGCGACTGCATACTCTGTAGTGCGAGAAACACCCAGAGCTCTCGCATTTTTCGCATAACCGTCTGCGTAACCGTGCCGAGGAACTCCAGAAAATGGGTTATATAAGCGGAGCGCCTACTCAACCGCAGCCATAACAAGCCGGCGACAGAGGAAGCGAGGCGACACTGAGACGAACCGCGAACAGGCATCCAATAGAGGAAGAACGATGCTTTAGGACCTGGAGAAACCTCAACATTCACGTTTCTCGCAAGCCCAAAGATCTGACTGAACTGGATTCTGAGCTTCGTGGAGATTTTTCCGAAGAATCCGACCTCTGGACTATCAATTGTGGTGTGTACAATGCAGCGAGAACTTTGGCAGATGCAAACCGTAAAACAAAACCAACGGTTGATCATAAGACCAAAAGGCACTGCGGATCCGTCATCACACAATCAACAAGTCAAAGCTACTGACCATCAGGCAGCATATTGTGGACAGAATACGAGTACTATCTAACGCTAGGAGATGTCTAGAGCAGAGAGAGAGGTGGGTCAGAGAAAATCAACAGTTTTTGTCTGACCCATCTCGACTCTTCCAAGACCCTCCAGTTACTGTCGACCATCCGCCCAAACCAGAAGAGGTCGAAGTATTTTGGAGAGAAGTCTACGAGGTCCAACATCCACTTGAAGAAGGCTCAAAGAACATAAATAGCTTCAAGGAGCTGTGCAATGCCCTCATAACAGCTGAGGAGGAATGCCCACCTATCACTACCGAGGAGGTGAAAAACGTATTAAGAGGCATGAAGAACTATTCTGCTCCGGGACCAGATGGTATCAAGACCTTCTTGTGGAAGAAGTTTCCTTCAACCCACCAGCATCTGGCCCGAATTTTCACCTCATATCTAAAGTCGGAAGAGCCTATTCCGGGGTGGTTGGTGGAAGGGCGCACAGTGCTCCTGCCGAAGACGGGCAACTTAGCTGAACCTAAGAATTACAGGCCAATAACTTGTCTCAACACACTGTATAAGATCTTCACAGCTATCCTAAATGATAGGATTGTTCGGACAATTGGACCTGTATGGCGAGAGATGTATGAACAACGTGGCTCAAAGGAAGGCGTAGCAGGATGTCGGGAGAACTTGCTCATCGATAGATGTGTCTATCGCAGCATCCTATCAGCGATTTCTATCGATGGCCTGGATTGATTAGCGGAAAGCTTTCGATTCAACCTCCCATAGACTTATCATCTGTCTGTTGGAAAGCCTAAAGGTTCATCCACACATCGTAAGGTGCATAGAGACATTAATGCCGCTTTGGGAAACCAGATTTACTATCTCATCTGGAAAACATGGTGTGATCACTAACAGTATCACCTTTCAGAGAGGTGTATTTCAGGGCGACACAATGAGCCCTCTCCTCTTTTGCCTCACATTATTGCCACTATCTCTCACACTTCGCCATTCCGAAGAGTATCTCTGCGGCAAACCTAGAAACCGAAAGCATAAGGTCACTCATGTATTTTACATGGATTATCTTAAGATCTATGCTAGTAATCAAGAGAAACTACATCTAGCTCTGAAAATTGTCAAAGAGTACACTCAAGAGATTGGAATGGAATTCGGGTTAGAGAAATGCGCCAAGGTTAATTTGAAGAAAGGAAAACTTAATGGTATCCCCGAAGATCCTGAGCTCGTTGACAGAAGCGCTATACGACACCTTTGCGCTGGAGAGACCTATACATACCTGGGCGTGCCACAGAGCCGCATTCAGGACGTGACATCTATAAAGGATACTCCGATTCAGATACAAACGTCTCATCCGGCAGATTTGGTCTTCCGAACTGTCGGCGAGAAACAAAGTATCTGCAACGAACATGCTTGCCGTCCCGGTAGTACTCTATTCATTTGGAGTGGTTCCATGGACGAAGGACGAGCTCAGATCCCTCGATATCGGGACGCGAAAGGTTTTGCACATGAACAAGAGCATGCACCTTAAGTCTTCTGTTCCGCGACTTTACATCTCACGCCGCCTAGGTGGTCACGGAATACTGAATCTTGAATGTCTTCACAACAGACTTATTCTGGGTACAGCACATATAGTTGCAAGTGGACAAGACCCTCTTCTTAAAATGGTCAAAATGAGAAGTGCCGCTCATACTGGAACTTCATATTCTCGACAATTGTTTCTGTTGCGCACTCGAGGCCTGACATAGTTCTCCTTGACTTCGAGAAACGAACCATGTTCGTTATCGAATTTTCGGCACCAGCTGACAAAAACGTCACAGCCAAGGAGAAAGAAAAGAAAGAGAGGTATATGAAGACCTTATAAGGGAGTTGCGACGGTTATACCCGGAATATTCTGTTAAGCTCATTGTCTTGATCATCGGCGCTCTTGGAAGTGCCAAGGTTTCACTGGTTAATAGCCTGAAAAGCATCCCTGCGTGTCAAAAAAATGCTGAGACACTTTCGGGGAAAATGCAGAAGGCCGTCGTCCTTGGGTCGCTCCGTATCCTGAGGGTGCACGAGACTTTTGCCGGATCGTCGTATTGAGTTCGTCGCAGACTGTAACCACCTATCTCACGGTCGTGAGACGTGGTTACAGCTGAAATTTTACCGCGATTTCGCTGGTAGCGGGTGCAATTTCTCAGATTAGCACCCGCTCCCCGCGAAATCCTGCGGTTTTCCTTATGAGAAACTTTTAACTATATATATATATATATATATATATATATATTAAGCTTTTTCCTGCTTGAAATATTATGATTAAAATAGTTTAAATAATTGATACTTTCGAATATGTAAAAAATCTCTGAAATTCTGTGAAGGCCTTGATTTATTTTGAGCAAATTAATTGGAAAAAGATTAAAATATTATTATAAAATTCAGTGAAAACTATTAAATTAATCTCTGGAATCTGTCAAAAAGCCCTAATATGCCAGGATTTTTAAAAGAAAAATTTTGAAATTTCTTCCAAACCATTAATATCAATTGAAAATTCCTCCAGTATAATTAAAAATCTTTAAATATTTGAAAATTTTGGAAAGTCTTTGAAATTCGATAAAGAATTAAATATATATATCAAGATTTTTTCTGCTTTAAATATTAGAATTAAAATAGTTAAATAATTTATATTTTCGAATATGTAAAAAAATCTGTGAAATACTGTGAAAGCCTTGATTTATTGTGAGCAGATTAATTGGAAAAGGATTAAAATATTATTATAAAATTCAGTGAAAGCTATTAAATTAATCCCTGGAACCTGATAAAAAGCCCTAATGTGCCAGGATCTTTAAAAGAAAAATTTTTGAAGTTTCTTTCAAACTACTTAAATCAATTGAAAATTCCTTCGAATATCCCAAAATAATTTGAAAACCACTATAAATGAATATCTTGAAATACCTGAAAAAAAATTGAAATTCTATGAAGCAACTCTGTTTTTCTGAATGAATTTGTTGAAATTTGATAAAGAATTATATATAAATATATCAAGCTTTTCCTGCTTAAAATATTGGAATTAAAATAATTAAAATAATTGAATTGAAAAATAATAGGTTTTAGTGACAAATATATAAATATATATTGATTTCAGGAAATAGAACAATTTTAAATTCTGAACTGGTATTCATATTTTGCGTCTTTTTTTAGAAAAATGAGATTTTGAAACGTTAAAAATAAAAAAATCTTTTTTTTTTTCAAAAACGCGTAGTGCGATTTTTTTGTTTCTTGACTTAAAATAACCGGGAACATCCCCGAAACATGTACAAAAGAGAAACAGAATGTGCAAGCACCTCAGGGTTGAACTTAATCGAGACTAGCCGTGTATGTGAAGATCGTCTCGCACGCGCGTATCGAATGCCATTTCAAGGCGCTTGCTGAATTTAGAGCTACTGGTTTGAAAACTTGGTTGAAGAACTAAAAAAAATGTCCATGATAATAGACCCTCCACTTTATGGTATAGAAAAAATCCCACAGAGAGCACAGCAGCGCTTCGGTCCGGTTTTAACATCTCTTAGGGGGTAATCATACAAATTATTTTTAGGAGTTATTTTTCTATACAAAATATAAATAAAACTATTACTTTAGATTTACAGGCACTTACAGAAAAAGGCGCTTTCGAGAAATGGAGCTTTGTGAGAGTCTAGTGTAGTTACGTGAACCTATTTTCTTTTACTTCTTCACATTGCAACTAATAAAATTACCAAATTTCTTGTTATATAATTTTTGTAAGAGATCTTAAGAAAGTTGAAATTCGTGTTTATAGCATAAGAGCACTACAATCTTACCTTCAGACGATTAGAAGAGAAGTATTGTTAGGTTTGCAATCAACTGTTTTTGAATATTAAAGACAGGTACATTTGTATGAGTTTTCCGGACTGTAACTTTTTCTTCTAGAGATTCTCTTTTTTCCAGAGATAACAAAATTCTCGTCTTGAGTTTAGATTTTCTCAAGTGACAAAAAAGGAGTAAAAAACCTCGGGAGTCGCTATCTGATTGGGGATATATCCAGCCACGTCCGCAATAAGATAGTTGTAACTCTAACCGTGTGAGCGACGAGAGACTGACCAATAGATAGAAACGATAGATTATCGCAAAAAAGAAACATAGAAGTTAAGTTTCAAATTGAAATGAGCAAAAAGGAATTAGAGAAAAATAGGTTTAAAGTCAACGAAATAGCATGAGGTAAATGTATGGATAACTGCGTGTAAACAACGAATCAATGAATAACACGATAATACTGCGTGTGTGCCAAGAAAAGTGAAATTTTCAATTTTTGATCTGCCTGTACCTTTTTAAAACAAACGTTTAATGCAGAAGATATAATTCGATCAAAAATAAAAGCAGCAAACATTAGGTACCATAAATTTCAATTTCAAAATAAAAAATATTTCTTTCGACATTAAAAAAAAAAAAAATAAGGTTCCGTAAGAATGAAGGGTCATGCATGGGGAGATAAAAAATATGGAACGTACGAAACCTATCTTCATACATATGCTAGAGGGGCCATCCATATACCACGTGGACAATTTTTCACCACTTTTTGACCCCCCCCCCCCCCCTCGTGGATATCCATGGAATTTGGACGAACACCCCCCCCCTCCTACTCTGTCCACGTAGATATATTTTATGAAAATATAGATATAATTGGTCTCTCTCTTGGCCGCTTGGACCCCGTTATCAACGAATTGAGCCAAGCGAAATTCTATAGGAACGGCTTACACCGGGGCTCCTTTTATTCCTATTCAATTTTTTAATTTATTATATTTTTTATATTTTATCAATTTATACAATATTATTTATATAACTATTTAACTATTCAATTATTCACATTATTACACCAAACTCTCGGTTTCAGTCCCCCCGGTTTCCGCCTTCCTAAAACTGCCGCACAGTGGGAAATTCGGCAAAATTTTGTGTCATAATCGTTGATCTCGGGATCGGAGCAAGTTAGAGCGATGAAATTTTTACGGCAAGTAGGTGAGGGGATGAGAATTAGAGGAAAAATAGTCCTGACACGTTGAAAATTTTTTTTGACGATGATAGATGGTCGCAAATTTGCGATTTTTAAACAAATTTTCAGTCTTTCATTTTTTTGAAGATTATACAATTTTTTTTTCAATTACATGATATACGTTTTCGGTGTATTTTTTTACGCAGAATATGATGATGCTATTGGTTTTTTTATAGAACCCACCGGAAAAATTCTGGGAGCGGATAAGCATTGCAAAAACTGGTTTTTTGTTTATAGTGCTTTCCATTCAGGTTCTACAACAAAATCAAGACCACCATCGTGTTCTACGTGAAAAAGTACATGGAAAACATGTGTTACGTGTTTTAAAATGACGTTATATTCGAGAGAATCGAAAAGATTCTAGAGAAA
>CAKNYM010046744.1:0-47233 GCA_932195095.1 Andricus curvator
ATTTTCACCAAGAGCTACTCGACAAGAAAATGCACGGAAACTTTCACAGAAATGTAGAAAAACAGTCCTTGTCGAAGGAGCAAACTTTTGCTTTCCTCAAATCATCAGGGCTTAATTCAGGTACAGAGGGTTTTATTTTCGCATGCCAGGATGGTGTCATTTCCACCTTAGCATACCGTGAGCGCATTTTATGTCAAGAAGTTCCCAGTGATAGGTGCAGAGCGTGTCATGCACACGCTGAGTACTTAGAACACATACTATCAGGGTGTCTGACCCACGCGGGAACGACGTATATCTACAGACATAATGCGGCCCTAAGAGTGCTTTATTACCATCTTTGTCGCTCTTACGGTGTTGGCCACGACCCTGCCCTGCCGAACGCTCCAAGGGAGATAGAGTCGATTGTCCGAAACGAGAAGTGCCAAATATTCTGGAACTACGATTTTCGGGCAGCAGTCTCCGTTGCGCACTCGAGGCCTGACATTCTTCTCCAAGACTTCGAGAAACGAACTATATTCGTGATCGAATTCTCGGCTCCGTCCGAATACAACATCACTGCAAAGGAGAAAGAAAAAGAGGAGAGGTATCAAGACCTTAAAAGAGAGCTACAACGACTGTACTCAAAATATTCGGTACAAGTAATTGTTCTTGTGATAGGTGCTCTCGGAGGTGCGAAATTATCACTGGTTCGTAACCTTAAAGCCATACCCGCGTGCCAAAAATATGCCAAGGCACTTGCGAGATGGATGCAGAAAGCTGTCATCCTTGGGTCGCTTCCTGTCCTCAAGACACACGAGGGATGCCAGCCTGTCGTTGTGATTTCGTCGTTCCCTATGACCACCCATCTCACGGTTGTGAGACGTGGCCGTGGGTGTGATTTACCGCGGTGCTACTGGGGGCTATTGACATTTTTTGTATGGCAGTTGCTCTTCGTGACACCCTGCGGTGGTTGTTTAACTTTTTTTTTAAATTATATATATATATATATATATATATATAATATGCGTATGTGTGTTAAATGATGAAGAGTTTCCTAAATTAATCTTAATAATATTAAAAATATTGTTGAGAAATTACAAATGAATATTTAAATCCTTGGTCTTATAACTCAATAAACGACATTGCTGAAAAAAGTATAGAAAGTTATAAAATTTGATAGACTTTCTACCTAGAGAAAACATGAAATTGAATCAAATTCTATACATTTACAGAAAATTGAATCAAAAATGAGAATCAAATCAAATCAGATAGAATCAAATTCTATCAGAAGATTTGATAAAAATCCTATCTAATTCAATCAAAGAAATTTCGAAAATCAAAATCTATCAGCCAATTCAATTGACCTTGCTATTAAATTCTAATAATCTAGAAATCCTATACTTTTGTATCATGATATTTTAATTAAAATTCGATATAATCTTATCAGTAACAGACTTGGACCAAATTCTATGTTTTTGTGTCTGAGACATTTCTATAAAATTATATCTTTTGAGCAATCGTTTACGTTTCTATCAACAGTTTCTCATCAATATTCCATGAAATCTCATCCGGAAAAAATGGTATAAAATCATATGCTTGAAAAGATCGGATATTTTTATCAAGTTCTATCTGTTAAGAAATCGTATATTTTTCTATCAAAAGTTTCTCATTGAAACTCTATTAAATCTTATCCTTGCAGAACTTGCATCAAATCTGATCTTACAAAGTTTCGGAAATTTCTACCAAATTTTATCCATCGAGAAATCTTACACTTTTCTATCAACGGCTTCTCTTTGAAACTCGATCAAATCTTATCCACTTTAGACTTATATCAAATCTTGCGTATCAGAATCTTGAAAATTTCTATCAAATTTTCTCCTTCGAGAAATCGTACACTTTCCAATCAAAATTTTCTCTTTGCATAAGACTTGATAGCGTATTAATGACATTATCTTGGTAGAAATTTATAAGATTTCTCGAGAAGTACAATTCAATAGAAATTTTTCAGGTTCTGGAAAATAGAATTTGAAACAAGTCTGATGCAGCTAAGATTTGATATGGTTCCAATAAAAAAACTGTTGATGTACAAACTATAAGATTTCACCTATTTTGCCTGTTTACTTTGATAGAATTAATAGCGATTCTATCGAAACGTTTGGTAGGCAATGATTGCATTTTTAGCGGGAAACCTTAGGATAGTTTTGATAAACCTGAATAATTGATTATTCATTTTGATGAATTTTCTACGAAAAGCGTCTGATAGAAATATAAAGAAAATTTTTTTAATTTGGATACAGAAAACGGATTGAAAAGTATTGATTTTTTTTATCAAATCCTATCAAACTTTTTCAGCAGAGGGACATTCTGAGGAGTCTGCCATAAAATTAACATTATTCTTAAAACAAAAAACTACAAAAACTACAAATTCCTAAAATTTTTAGTAGCGTTAGTGATATGCTTAGGCAATAATTTGTGACTTCGACAGTTAACCAAAAGAGTTACTCTGGATTTAATACTTTTTATTTCTTTTTTAAAATTAATAAACATAATTACCTTGAGCAGACAATCAGAGATCTTGACTCTAAACATTACAATATTATTATTATTATTATTATTATTATTATACCATTAAGCTATTTCCCTTCCGGGGTAGGCGTGACTTGCTCGGTTTGAAAATAGTTGTGTGTATATTGGTATATAGGTATAAAGTAGGTAGGAATATAGGTATGAGGTAGATAGGTATATAAGTGTTAGGTATAGATATTTTAGATTGATCTGGAATTCTCGTGTTATTTATTTAAATGACACGTTTATTACGCAACACTGCTCCGATCCAGGTTGCTGATCAATCTCTCTAGCGATCACCCCAAGTGAAGAGCCTCACAAAATTGTTATGTATGGTTCCCCACTTGGGCCCATTAGTATCCAAGGTCTTTGTTTCAGGCGTCATTCATTCTACTGTCACTCTGTTTACAAACTATTTGTCGCCACACTTTTCTGTCCTGGCATACTACTCTAGCTTCCTTCACGTCCATGCATTTTTTCATGCAAGCTCTTGTATATAAGTTTCATTAATATCGTGGAACAAACGGATTTCTAATTGACCAATACGGAATAATGTCTCCTAATGAGGAAAACATTTCACTACATCATCGACGTGTTTTTGATCTGAGCTATGTCATTTTACATCCAGAACATTCTTTATACTTTATTTTTCTCTCAGACCCACAACATCGATTGAGATTAAGTAAAACAACAGTGGTAAAGCGATCTAAGTGTTATATGACATATTGCGCAATTGTATAAAGAAGAGAATCTCAATGATGAGGATACAGTTTTAAGTTTGAATGGAGAAAGAATTACGTCTATAAGGGAATGCGAATGTGAGAGACTTGCAAACGACCTTTAGGCGTTGCAAGGTAAAGTCCTGATCGCATGACATCAAAATTTATGAGCACGATGGTTTACGTCAAGCATAGAGAGGTAGGAGAATAGAGATACCGTGAGATAAAAGTGAAAGGATTGTATAACCTTGCGTTTTCTTTACATTATTATGTTTTTGTACTGTAATGCAAGATCTATCTACAGGCTTGCAATAAGTGTACTGGCACGACAATCTAAATTCTACGACATCGACTTACTAGAACTCAAGACATATTGTCATCGTTTATCCAACTATTTTAGTCGAAATTCAACAAATTCCATTCCAGGATAAATCAAATTCTTCTTTAACGTACAACATTTAATTTGACTGCTAAACTGTTGCCAATTAAAAAAAAACAAGAATCCATTCAAATGTGGACAACACACTCCTAAGTATCTCAATTAAAAATTTTAAAAAACTGTATGAAATGAGAGGACAGAAAGAGAAGGCCATCTCCAAATTTCTTCCTTCTTTTCTCTCTGGTCTTTTTTATTCTTTTTTCAAATCAAATTTTTAAAATATTTTCAATAAATCTATATTATAAATGAAAATTCGCCAATTTTTCAGGTTGTGGCTATAACAAAAATCATAAAATGTATTACATTTTGTGTACTATATAATATTCTATCGTAAGAGTCTTCTGAAAATATTTTGTACATTTAATTTATTTTGAAATTCTCCTCCGAAGATATTATTAATCAAAGACTGACCCATATTTATACTCTCGCTGGGGCTATTATGAATCAAAACTTTTGTTTCTTAATAAAATTCTATAAACAATTTTTTCTTGGGTCCAGATCCTATATGTTTACAAAAAATGAATATTTGCAAATTATGGGAAGAAGTATCTTTTAAGAATTTATATTCAATACTTTTTATAATTTTCCATTAAGTTAGTCTCATTTTTACGAAGTTTCTCGTCGGCCCGAAATTCGGGATGACTAGAGTCAAACATTTTTCATAAGCTTGGCTAGTCACCCAATTTTTCGGGAAGAATAGTCACATCCTTATTTTTAATATAGTTACAGGAAAACTTTCATTTATATTTATAAAATTTAACGTCAAACTCTTTCAATTTCCAACGGATTTCTTTTTGAGGCTAGGTTGCGCCCATCTATGAACATTATTATTCTCTTCTTACACTTTCTCACAAAAAAGTATCAATATAGTGTAAAGAAAGTCCGTAGTATCCCAAATATCAATAAGAAATGTTTTTTTTTTTTAATAAAATTCAATTTTTTTTAATTTGATCGATAGGGTTTCTCTGAAAATACGGCATTAATAACTGTCTGTAACAGTTTTAAAGGAATACATAAAAAATAAAAAGCCAAATCAAAATCTAATTTTGGAAAGGCGAAATTTTCTGAATTCTCCATTATAATTTTATATAGAATCGGAGAAATAACATAACCTATGGAAAAAGCGAATTCTTGCCTATAATATTTCCCATATAATTTAAAATAAGTTCATATAGTGAAATCTGTCTCTTTTAGAAACTCTTTTTTGACTTAATCAAATAATTATTTTCATTTTATCCCATATATTTAACAGTGATTTTTAGCTAATTCCACACTAAGAGACTTTCCATTTGGATAAATAATAAAAATGTTAAAAACTTTCGTATTCGACAATATCGAAACACGAAAAAAAGTTATGCGTTTCAAAAATTGATATAGCGGTTTTAAAATGGCGAATTTTATATTTTTGTTACAATAAGTGAAAGAAGTGTTGCACTATTTACCTTAAAAAGTGCGAATATTTAATATTCAGTATATCAAAGTAAACGAGCGGTTTCAAGCCCACTTTATCATAACGAATTCGGAAGACTAAAACAATTTTTTCAAACTTTTGTAGCGAAACAATATGAGATTCTGAAATCCACTATACGAAAAATTATGACTCATCGTTATAACGAACTAGAGCCTCATACGCGCGCTCCGCGCGCGACCAATTTATTTACATGTAATTATTTTATTTGGAAATAAAGTTATATAAAATACCATGAAATTAATGTTTACTTCAATAATTTTGATTTGTACACGGCTTAGCATGGATACCCTCTCACGATGCAGAATAAATAATTGTGCAACTGTAACCATTTTCATGCAACTTTAGAAAAAAACCTATGAAATGTCGGCGCATACAAATTTTCATAGAAATACACAGTCAATGATCTCGACTCGAGAAGAGTCCAGATATCAAGCCATTTCGAGCGCGCATAGCACTCGGATGGATGACCATCTGCCACGTATATGATCGAGTTGTGTATTCGCTGTGTTTTAACTTCAGTTTTAACTAATCTCGAGCAGGAGGTTTGGCGCTAGGGTTTATTCGACAAATGGCCAAACTCTTAATTTGAAGAGCACAATGAAGTCATCGGAAAGATATTCTTATTTATTTTTCTGTAAAAAATTCATTTTTTTCGTTGAAAAATAGCCAAACTCTCAGTTTTTTAATTGAAATTGTTTAAATAATTGAAAATTATTGTAAATTTACAAATCAACATAGATAAGAGTCATCGGAAAGATATTCTTAGTTGAATTCGTAAACAAATTGGGCCAATTTGTTGAAAAGTAGCCAAACTCTGAATATGTTTATGAAAATTGTGAAAATAATTAACAGTTATTGTAAATTTGCAAAGTAACATAGGAAAGACTTATTTTTAATACATTATTTCTGGTTCTGTAAACAAATTGAGCCAATTTGTTGAAAATGATATTACAAATAATAATTTTTGTAAATTTATAAAGCAGCATATAAAATAGTCATCGAAAAGACATTCCTAGTTGACTCTGTAAACAAATTCTGCCTATTCCTTGAAAAATAGACAAACTCTGAATATGTTTAGGAAAATTTTTGAAATAATTCATAATTATTGTATATTTGCAAAGTATCGTAAAAAAGATTTATTAGGAATACATTCTTTCTTGATTCCCTAAACCTATCCTATTCGTCGAAAAATGACCGGGGTCTTAATTTGTTAATGAAAATGGTTTAAATAATTAATAAATCTTGAAAATTTGCAAATCATCATACAAAACAGTCATTGGCAAGATATTCTTAGCTAATTCTGTGGAAAAATGTAGCATATTTTTTTTTAAATGGCCAAACTCTACCTTTCTGTTAAAAAATAGTTGAACTTTAAATTTCTGTATAAAAATTGTTTGAATTACTATTAATTCTTGTAAATTTACAAAGCAACATAGAAAAGAGTCATCGGAAAGAAATTCTTTGTTGATTACGTAAACAAATTGATCTTATTCGTTTATGGAAATTGTTTAAAAAATTAATCGTTCTTGTGAATTTACATAAGCAACATAGAAAATAGTCATCAGAAAGACTTTTCTTAGCATCATCTGTAAAAAATTGAACCTATTCGTTGAGAAATAGCCAAACTCTTAATTTTTTAATCCAAATTCTTTAAATAATTAATAATTTTTGCAAATTTATAAAGCAACATAGAAAAGAGTTATCGGAAAGATATTCTTAGTTGACTCCGTAAACAAATTGTGCCTATTCCTTGAAAAATACCTTGAAAAATAATTATTGTAAATGCGCAAAGTATCGTAGAAAAGAGTTATTGGAAATACATTATTGGTGATTCCGTAAACAAATTGGGCTTATTCGATGGAAGGTGGCCAAACTCTTAATTTGTTGAAATAATTGATAATTCTTGTAAATTTGCAAAGCTTCATAGAAAAGAGTCATCGGAAGGATATTCTTAGTTAATTGTTAAAATTATCAATAATTATTGTAAATTTACGAGCAACATAGAAAAGTGTCATCAGAAAAACATTCGTAGTTGACTTTGTAAACAAACTGTACCTATTCCTTGGAAAATAGCCAAACTCTAAATATGTTTATGAAAATTGTTAAAATAATTAATAATTATTATATATTTGCAAACTATCGTGGAAAAAAGTTATGGAAATATATTCTTTCTTGATACCCTAAACTAATTGATCCTATTCGTTGAAAAAAGGCCAAGGTCCTTCTGAAAAGTTAAACAAAAATGTAAAGTTGGTTTTTAAATAAAAAATTAACCAAATTTATCAAAAAAAATCCAAACACAATTAAAAAATAAACCGTACTCAAAATTTGAAAATTTTCAAACATTTTGAAATGTAAATGAACTATGACTAAAACGTTAAATCGAGAATGAATCTTTCAAAATACGAATAAAATATTTAAAATGTTAATCAAAAGCCTTCTTTTAAAAAAATGCGTGAAAGAAATCGTATATATACCGAAGTATAAATGCACATACTTCCACTAAGCTTTTTATGAAAAGAGACATCTCGATTTCAAATAAACACAGATCGCCCATCGTCGATGAGAACGCCTTATGCCTAACTAAGTAACGGTAACGGTAACTAAACGACGAATACCAACTTTCAAAGGTAAGATTGAGTGGAGGAAAACAGCATTTACCTCTGTAGTGAGAGAGGTAAACACTACTAATATACACTTAGGTGCTGACATTAGGACCAATCCTGACACGCATACATACATAACACAGTCATACTACGAAATACATTCTTAGCTTAAACTTGATGCCTTTTTTAACTTATGCATATAAACACTCGCACGCCACGCAGAAATACATCAGTATATCTGGAAATCGCTTATATTCTAAATATAAAATATAATAGCGCCTGTCTAAAAAAATTGACCTTACTGAAGAGGGCCCATGCGACTCCTATTGAGAAAATATCAATTACCGCGCCAGCCAACTGCAAATGAAGATTTTAAATTAACAGTAAAAATTTGTTATTATTTACAAGAAGAATACCGAGAATTTTCTAAATTTTTAGGAGAAAAATCTAACCAATCACTTGAAATAGCACAAATTTCATATCACATGATGACATAATGTACTTTAAAATAATCTTTCTATCTTTTAACTTTTCTGAGAAATTATATGTTCAAATTTAAAATAAGTTCGATTTTAGGTTGTTTTAAATTTTAAGTTCAATTCTTGACTTCTTCAATTATGATATTCTTAGTTTGAAATGCGTAGTTCCAACATCTTCTTTTTAACAAATTTCCATTTTGAAGCATAGGTTTTCAAGCTTAAATTTTCAATTTGAAGAATTTTAAAATGCAGTTTTGATGACTTAAACAATTAAAAATTACAAGGGGTTGGAATTGAAAGTTTTTTATAACAAACGTTTTTAGTTCATCAACTGTAATTATAAATACATATTTTTTTCAATCGAACTATAATTTAAATATTATGAAGTTAACAATAATTTATTTTCCAAGACGACTCTGAAACCTTTCAAAATTAAATACTGTTTCAGTTTAAAATATTCCATATCAACCCATTAAAATTAAGAAAATTTTAATTAGAAAAAAGAACAATTATTTAATTAGTAGCCATATTTGACTGCTCATATAAAATGAGCAATTATAAATCAAATATTAAAAACTGGATAGTTTGAAATAGAAAGCCTTGAATCATCAAAATTTCATAGAGCTAAGAACTTTGAATGTTACAATTTTAATTGTTTTATTTCGAGAATTTTTCATTTGTAAGTTAAATTTTTAAATTCTGATGTATGAATAGCAATTTAACATTAATTAATTTAGAAAAAAATTGAGTGACTTCAAGAGATTTTTTTTAAGAACGGTTTTTTAAACATTCAAAATTAATTTAAATCTTGAAATTATTTTAAATAATATAAAAAAATGTACTTTTTCCTGGTTTGGAATACAAAATTTAGAAGTTTTTGAAGAATTGTGGAAGTTTTTATAAGCACGAAAAGTTTTTCTTACGATTTCTAGGAAAATTGAAGAGGACTTTTTATTTTGAAAAATTAATTTCAGAGGAATAATTAAAAAGATTTAAAAAGATTTCCAAAATTGAAAAGAAAAATCTCGGATATTTTAAGGCAATTTTTTAATTTTGCAGGGTTAAAAAAAAAATTGACAACAAATTTGAACCTTTTAAAAAAATATTCAGAAGTTTTGAAAATATTTCAAAACATTTAAAATGAAGTGTAGCTTTTAGACGATTTCATGCTACTTGAAAAAAATAATTTAACTTCTCATTTAAAAATTTAATGTTTCTAGCTTAAAATGATATCATTGAGAAAAATTAACAATTTGTTGATTCATTGTTCAATTCAAAGAATTGAAAATGATAACGTGGATTTATGTTATACATATGAATTATTCAGCGCTTGATTATACATGATTATACGTGTAAATTATTGAGCAGTTGAACAAAAAATGGTTGGGAAAACAATTTTATTGTTCAGTTTTAAAAGTTTAAAATTCAAGAATCCCACTTTGAGTGCTCTAATTTAGAGTTCAGTTTTTATTCCTTTAAATAAAAAATTTTTAGCTTCAAAAGTTCGAATTCCTTAATTTTAATGACCGTGAACATTTTTTTTTGCAAACCGTAAAAAAAACGGGAAATGATCGGGAATTTGTTTCTTTGATTTGAACGGCCACCCTGTTATTGACACGACGCGTGAACGAAAGTAGTCCAGGCGCCCTATGAAAAAAAGCTCATTTGAAGTGAAAAATTCGACCGGCCTTTTTTTAAATATGCAATTATTATTGCAATGTTTAATTAAAAAGTTTTAAACTTTCAGAAAATATATCCCTTACCACCCTTCAAAAGTGTGCGAAACTTCAGCTTGAAATAATATTTAGTTTTCATAAAAACTCATTTGTTATTTAAAAATATGCTATTTTTCAACGCAATTCCTACAGACTTGGCCGATAGGATCTTCACAAAGAGTGGGTTATTGTCCTCTACAGGAGTTATGCTATCAAGTAAACTTAACGACAAAACGATATTAAATTGCATAAACATGGCTTACAACAAATTTTAAGTTTTCTTTTTATAACAAATAAAATAACTACGTCAATTTTTATTTTATAAAGCTCAATTTTGTACCAAATATAGAAAAAGAGTTCTAGCAATTGTTATAAAATTCACAAAAATATACATTCTGAATTTATTGTTTATAATCGTGTCTGATTCACGGAAAAGTTTACAGAAAAAGATCGGCGCAGTCAGTGGAGGCGGAGTGGGGGAAGCCGCTCTTGGCATGTCAGGAGCTCGTGCCGGAATTGAATTCACGTGTTCAAATTGCAAACAGTCGTAATATCTGAGCAAAAAATTGAAATATCAAGATGTTTCTTTTAACTTGTACTAGCGTTCCGTGTTGTTTGCAAATCTGTAGGTTGCTTCTCGAAAAAATTATACCTAATACCATATATGTGTAAAACTATTTTATTTATATTCCCTAATTTTGCCAATAATATATTTTCTATTGAATTGAGTATAATATATACCTTATTCTTTTGAAGATTTACATCTGAAAAATTACTTGAGGGAAAAAATGTAAACAATTCTTCAAATATCGTCTAATAATAATCATTATACGTACTCATTCTCCCATAATCAGTCACCATAAGCAACAACAAAATGATAATGCATTGCCTTAAAAATTTCATAATAAATAGTACAGCTCTCATTCTGTACTTGGTGTAAATCTGTATAAATTCCGTTGAAAAATAGTCCATTTTTTAATGACAATAGTTTTTTTATGACAACTAATTATTATTTCGGGCTGAAGCTTTGCACACTTCTTAAGGGTTGTAAGGGACATATTTTTTGAAAGTTTGAAACTTGTTAATTAATTATTGCATAATAATTGCATATTTGAAAAAAGGCACTTTTGAACGGTTTCTATTTTTTCCAAGTAAACAAATGAACAAATCTTAATGTACGACACGTCATTTTGTAGATATTTGTAAGACCTACAGTTTAAAAAAAAAAAATTTCTCAGAGACATATAGGTTGCTTGCTATAAACAAAAAACCTGTTTTTGCTATATTCGATGATTGTTTACACACACAATGCTTCCGAAACCTTGGTCGCCAACACATAGGCTTTTGTTCTACATGCTAGCACTACACGAATCCGCAGTCAAATTTCAGGTAGCATTTATTTCCCCAAATTTTATAGGGCGCCTAGACTAAAATGACTACAAAATGATAAATGAAGTATACTGCCGGCGCGGGCGTCGCGTTCGGCAAAAAGCGAGATTGCTTGGATATACTCGGGAACATAATGAAACAGCACAAATCGAGACTTTGAGTTCTTATTTCTATAATGGGTCGCAGGTTCCTGGCATTTACATATTCATATGTCAATTGCTCAAATAAGTTTTACTGATTATGATATTCACTTTCTTTCTTACTGAAATTATTTTTAGACAAACTAGTAAGCACCATATCATTTTTAGTACGATTAATCTTTTAAATACAGATTCATAACATTTCGTATTCAAAATACTAATTTTTCTACTGAAACTTATTAAAGACTATCATAAAAATGTCAAACTTCAGTACTTTAATATGAATAACTCAATAAATAGTTAATCATTTTTCCGTATTTTGTTACACAAGTATACTAAACTTTGATTCATTTTTATCATTTATTCAAATAGAATGTCTCTTAGTGCAAAGCGGTACTCGGAAACACTGAAACAACCTCGAAAGAAATAATTAAATAGTTATCCAAAATTATTTTTGGAGTTAGAATGGTTTGAAATTTGAATTTAATCTGAGTGTTGGACCTTAAAGATGAATATCAGTTTTGATTTATTTTTGTCATTTTTACTTCCTTCTTTATCATAATGTTTTATTAGAGAGATAAAATTTGTACAAGGTTCAGAAGCCTTTAAGAATATTAAATTATGGTGTGATATCTATCATAAATAAGGAGAAAGTATACTTTAAAAAAGATGTTCAATTGAACGCAGAAGGAATGATGCTTACATGAGAAAAATTTCTTTGGATAACAAATTTAAAAATATTAATTTCCATAGTAAATTTCATATCAGACAATTTAAACATACTTTAAATGTATGGTAAATTTGCACAACATTTTTGAAGAACGAGAGATATATCCTAGGTTTGTAAATTTAGCAGATTGTCCAATTTCTGCATAAGTGATAGATATTCTTAGATTGGGTGAAGGTTTTAAGTCGAAAACAAATGATGGGGAAAGTCAAGGACACATAATTAAAAGAATATGAATTAAATGGTCTGAAATATACATAAAATTCCAATATTAGATCAGCAGGATTTCTGAAACAAGAGTTTACATTAGCCTAACATGTTTTTGCACATAAGGAGTACTGATCGTAAAATTGCTAAATAATTTATGATGACTAAAAAGCTTCTTAAAAACAGTCCGGATATAATTTGCATAATTTCTAATAAGGGAAATGTTACTGTTTGTATGGGAAGATATTAACACTCAACATTTGGTGCTTTCCAGATGCTGTGAATTAAAAAGGATTCATAAGGAAAACTGTCCTTCCAGTTTGATTCTTTCAACTGTTAACACTGTTACTCAATTTTTAGAACATAACTTCAATTTAATACTTAAAGGCTTCCAAATAACCTCCAAATGAAACAGAAAATATTTGCGAGATTCAGTAAATAGTTCCGGATGACTGTACTGATTTATTTTGATGTTGTTGCAATATTTCTGAGTAGACCTTCAAAATTCGTTCGAAAAATAATTTTAAATATATGAGATAATAATAAAATACGTACTTGATTAAGTCAAAACAAATTTCAGAATGGGATTGACAGTATTTTTTCATTGTGATTGGAAAAATAATTTAAAAAATACAAGAGAAACAGAAAAAAGGGGATTTGGAAGTAGCCTTCT
Source organism: Andricus curvator (assembly GCA_932195095.1). Lineage (NCBI taxonomy): Eukaryota > Metazoa > Arthropoda > Insecta > Hymenoptera > Cynipidae > Andricus > Andricus curvator. Next base: position 13,110 of record CAKNYM010046744.1, read on the forward strand.
TTTCCTATCCTCTTTTTTAATTTTTGAGACATTTTAGGGTGTGTTTTCCAAATTATTGCATCATTGTTTTTTTTTTTTTTTTTTCGTGGTTAAATTTGAATGTTTTGTGTTGAAGAAGAATTCACAGTTTGATTTATGCCGAATTCAATTTCTTTTTCAAGTAAGAATCATGCTTGAAAATATGAGGGGAAGCTAACACGATTTTAAACGGAAATATAAATAACAGAAATTGTATTGTAGCGCAAGGTCTACTTCTTATATGCCAGATGTTGAACAATACTTTAGCGAAAGTGACAGACATAAAAATCATTGTAAAGCAAACAATTGCTAAGTCAGAACATCTTAAAATAATTCGCTGATGACTAGCTTTATACCGTTGGCATCTTCAGGTTTCATCGAGTAGAATGGGAAAGAAATAAAGAAGAAAATAAATTATTGACGCTTTACTGAACTCTCAATTTAACCGCTAATGACACGCTTCCTGATCTTTACACTAAGAACCGTTATAAAAGTAGTACATGGATATCGCATTACTCAGCATCATTGTTCAATACCTTCCCTACTTTTTTTGCTGATTATTCGTCGCTCGCAATGATATCACTTTCCCCGGAACAATCAATCGAACTCGCTGGTTCGCGACCGATTTCCCGGATAAATTTTTAATGGAGAACTTTCTTCTTATTGAATGGAAGGTCTACGAGAAAGATAAACTTTCTTATCAAGTAATGTATGAATAATCAAAACTAACCTTTTGAGCTATAGTCTTACATTTAAAAAAATTACTGGATCCAAGGAAATGAGTTTCTTTTCTTGTTACCTCGACTCTAGGAAATCATTTTTACAGTGACCATTTTGAAATAAATACATGTGCATTTCTTTGAAATACGTATTTATTTATTTTCCTAAACATTTTCAGAACATTTCTTCAAAATATTCGGCAAATATTTCAGAGAAATATCTACGGTGATAATATTCAAAATTTGAGAAACCATCCTCAAATGATGCAGGGAAAAATTCCCAAATAAAGATGTGGAATATTTTCTAAAACTTGGGGAACTTTCCCCAACGTATGTTGCTCTAGACAGTTGGGTAAATTTGTCGAATTTTTAGGATATATTCCACGTTTTATTGTTTGGGAATTTTCCATACTATATTTGGAAAAAGTCTTTTATATTTAAAAAACTTTCCCCACATAAAATAGAAAAAAATTTCAAAAATAGGAATGCAGTAAATATCCTAAAAATTGTGGAAATTTGCCCAAATTAATAAAAATCTTGCCTAACTATCTTGCAGTATTCAAAAGTTGTAGTGAAAAATATAAAACTGACAAACTTTAAAAATCATATTATTATTCATTATTATTAATATTTTTATTCATAAATTTTTGTAAATATATTTCCCGGTACAATGTTAAAAAATACAAAACTACGAAATATTATGTTATATTTCGTAGTTTTGTATTTTTTAACATTGTAGCGGGAAATACATTTACAAATAAAAATTGAAAGATGTTCTGTATGAAAAGCAAATTATGATTTATTTTAATATATTTAAATAAATCATAATTTGCTTTTCATACAGAGCATCTTTCAATTTTCATCCGAAGATTTTCCAATTTTTGGGAAAGTATACCAAACTGAAAAAACTCTCCACAATATATAAGGATTACCCGTTTACTAATGTGCTTAACTTTTAGAAAACTTCGCCAAATTTATCGAAAAAATGTCCAACATTTTGGGGAAAATTCCCCGTTTTGTTGGGAAAATGTATTTTTAACCTAAAATTCAGAATTTTTCGCAAAAGAAGTGTGGGTAAAAATCCCAAAATTATATCTATGATTACTAGAATTATTATTGCATTAAACTTTTGAACAAATAATACGTTTGAACTTTTGTAGTTTAACTATTCCAATTTTTTAAATAATGGTGGTACTACTTTTGTAGGTCAATATGGCATACATGTATGATTTCAAACTTTGCCTATTTTTATAAAATACAATATTTTTTTTAATAATTCTCTTTTTTCTGTAAGGCAAGGGCCTGATTCTATGAATCAATTAATATTTTTTCAACTTTGTTACATGTTTATTCTAAACAATGTATCGCATCTTGGGACCATATGAATATTTACACCTATTAAAAACCCATTCCTTTAATTCAAAGAAAAATTTCCTTAAATTTAAGGTATGCTTCTTTGCACAAAAACTTTTACTCCAGCCAATAGACAATAATTCGTTAGACGGAAACATGTCCTTGCTTTGAATCACATTTGACCATATCAATGACTTTATTTTGAATAAAAATTTCTTTGGTACTTTTTCCGACTAACAAAAATCAACAAAAAAAGAGTTTTATTATTATAAACGATCAGAAATATTAAAATCTGATCATGTCTTCTATTTGGTTTTTGAATTGTAAATTCAAAAATATTTCCCTATGAGCCAAAATATTAATCCGGATTTTTGTTAGTAAACTTTTTTTTTGGCGTAAAAAAACGTTTAAAATTAGAATTAAAACATTTTTATCAAAGCTACAAATTCTTGAAAATGTGCAAAAAACATGTTTTTTCAAATATAATAAACTGCACATTTTCTTAAAAGTTGCTCATATCGAACTTGAAAGTTATTCAGTTTAAGTCAGATAAACGTGCTAAAAGAATAAAACGCTCTAAAAACCACAAAGATTTTTTTTTTGTAACAACAAAACTGTAGGATATTTTTTTTTATTTCAACTGTAGAAATTTCAACTTCGGCACGTGCAATGTTCTCCAATGTGCAATTAACTGAATTAAAAAAAACATGTTTTTTACATTTTCAACAAATTGCAACTAGCAAACAAAATGATTTTCTTATTCATCATAGTTGCTCATCACGACTGTTTTTTTAAACACACCATAATCTTTTCGCTCATGGGAAAATATTTTTTAATTTTCATAAAGAAAAGCGAACAAATAACATTATCCGATTTCAAATGTTTTTATACTTCTTTTGGATGCCAAACCACAACTAAATTTTACTTCTAATATGATTTTAATTATTTTCGAGTCCAAAATATATATCGCGTCAACGCTGTGTCATCGCGGTCAGTGAGAACTGTATTAGTAACACTATTCTTCATCAACTGCGAAGTAATGAGAAAGTGGATCGATAGAAAGTTTCCTTTTGTTCGCATCACAAACTACTTATGGAAAGTTTCAAAAAATTAAAACAAATATTTTTATGAACTCATATAGGTTAAATAACAATGCGAATTCTTTGTTTATATAAAATAAATGGTACCTAACAAATTATTTCTTTTAATTAAGTAGAGCTGGGGCGTAGCCTAAAGTACAAATTTCAGAGAATGAAAGAACCGGTGGTCTTATTTTTTTACTTGTACAGAAAAGACAACTGCATAACATTCTTTTTCCGTTGAAGAAACAAATGTCCTAATCAATTTTAGTAAAATAGCTAGGTATACCCAAAAAAATATGTTTTTTGAAAATTATTCCAAAATTGTCTGTTGTATTGCAAAAGTGTTTAAATAATATTCGCAAATCTCTATGAAACACATATTTTATGTCAAATTAATTTCTTTTGTTGAATCAACCTTTCTTGTTGAAAACCTATATAAGGGACAAAAAAGTAAAAAAAAATGTGTTCATGTTTTAAAATCAGGGAGCATTTTTAATTTTACTTAGTATTAGACGCCATGAAAACCCTCAAAACCCTATTGGGTGGGTATTATTGGATATTTTTAGTTTGTTATACAAAATTTCATCAGAATTTATTTAAAACAAACTATATTCTACATTTTTCTTTAAATTGAAACTACGGAAAAACGAGAGTATTTATAAATTTTTTCATAACATCACAATAATTTATTTTTGAAGAAACCTGTGACGACAGGCTTTGACAAAATAATGCCTAATTATTATTATAATATTATATTGTCAAATTATTTCGATTCGATCTCAGGTTGGATCGGATTTGAAACATTCGAATTCGACATATATGAGAAATTTGGTCGTGGATGAAATCGAATTATTTCACATACAACTAAATGTCCAATAAACAAATATTATTGGCCATCTGGTATTTACCATAAGTTACCTTGTATGGTTTCAGCATAATACGCAGTTCTCCAGACTCGTTCAACCGTTCCACTGTGTCGGCATCCTGTGAAAAAAAAAGAAACGAGATTTAAAATGCAAGTCTTGTACTCAGTATACGGCATTCCTAGAATCCTGAGGCGTATTTGTAATGACCTCCTCGGTAGCAGGGCGGCTATAACGAACAGAAAAGGGAAAGACAACGTGAATACACATTAATAAGTCGTCTATTCAAAAAGTTTATTAAACAAGATAGTAAAGATGCATGAGGTTCATCTTCACCGCTGGTGAAGAACTAAACGGTCGAAAATCATGAAATTTGTACAGAACCTCTGTGTTGTGTCCTTTCAACGTTTCTAATTTGAAAAAAAATCTCATTATAAATACCTTTTGTTTCAAGCAGATTTCTGTACACCGATTCAGGAATTTATAGAATAGGGAAAAAAGAAACAAGGAGGTATAACCGAAGCTATCAATTTTGAATGAATCTGTGAGTCACGTGATGGTTATTCAAACAATATACCGGCACAAAACCATTCACACATCTCTATCCTGGTAGGGGAACGTGCGGCAAAACGGAAAGATTTTTCTTTAGGATTTTTTTTCTCATACTAAAATATTTCATTTCCGCATTCAACATTATAGGTGCCTTAAACAACTAATAATGTGCTGGGAAAAAAAATTCGCATTGAAAAAATGTATTATGCACAAAATTAATTAAAAAAAGACTAAACAAATAAGTAATACAGTTACAGTTACAAGAACTTGTTGTAACAAGTTTTGTTGTCCATTTTTTATATAAAAATGACCAAAATCAGGCCTTACAAAATACGCAGACATGAATTTCGTCTCCGCCCTCACTGTCGTAATCTGGACAAGACTGATGAGCCCAATTGTCGTACGATCTGCATTGGACCCAATGTTCGATAGAAAAACACCTTCGATTTTTTCATTCGGTGGAAATCGAAATCAATGGGCGCTCTATTACATCGCGCGGGGTGTCCCGTTTTTCCCCTGCCCATTCTGCCCCCAAAGTACTTCTTCCAATATGACTCCCAAAAATCGCGATAATACTCTCAATCGAAAACGCCCCGAAGCAAAAGAAGGGCTATTAAGTACACAAAGAAATGGTGCTGAAGCAATTATAATTAAACAAACATTTGTATTACTTACGTGTAGTTGAAAATCAGTAAAAATTATAACTGGGGACGAAAACAATCAATGCGCCTCATAACTTGGGAAATAACAACGAAATTATAACAAATTCACCTGAGAAATCTCGGGAACGACTCAAAACGAACTTCCTACACTTTACAGTAGATGACGTCACAAAGCAGAGGAGATGTAATCATTGTCCCGTTTTGCCCCTGTCGTCATTTTGCCCCATGTTCCCCTATATATCTCTTGCTTTCCTTATATCCATACATCTTAATTTCAACCAAGTTCATCTATTCCTATAGCTCTTCAAATGTTTTCGCTACAGAGTCTCATTCACAAATTCGCATAATTATTTCCTTGGCCTACCTCTGATACGCAACTATTCACTTTTTCTAAATACGCTTGCTTCGCTAAACGTCCTTCGTGCACTCTCTCGACATGAACAAACCATCTCAAAAAACAATACCGAGAGATACTTCTTCATTTGATAATAACGTAACCGAAATGAAAACTAATACCTTCTCTGACGGTAATAAATCAATTTTATTCTTATATTAAACCAGCTTCACACTTATGGCATAAATAAATTGCTTTCCCACATTGATATAAATTTTGCTTCTATAAATTAAGAAACCCTTCGTCCCAAACATTAGACAACGATAAATGTTCTAACTATCTTTTAATAAGTTTATCTATTTAGATGTTGTGCGCAAAGAAACTGTTTCTATCAAACATCAATTTCGCATATCATTAGAATTTGAAACTTTGAGACTCCATTGTCAAGGAGATTTTTTTGGTTATAGAAAAACGGATTCGATAGTTCAACTAAAAAATGCAGTACTTTAGTCAGCTTTTTTTGTCAAGAGTCTCATTTACATACTGATGCCATTCTTTCCTGGATTTACTTCTAGGTGCACGACCATTCACTTCTCATCAATTGTTTCGTTAAACGTCCTGCATCCATTTTCTCGACATGACTAAACTGTCTCAACGAATTTTCTTAATTCTTATCAAACTGCGTATCCTCTACACCACATGATTTAGGAACCGGCTCGTTACTCATGACTTTGTCCCTTATTCGCCAGGAATCGCATTCCAACCGCAACCGTGTTCACCTTTCTCCTATCCTTTTATTGACATGTCCAGGTCTCACTACGATACAACACAGTAGGCATAATAACATGTTAATATTTTTTGCATTGTTTAAACGCTTTCTTGCAAAAAGATCATAACAAATCAACGTTATCGCTATTTTCTCCGAAAAAACGGTGGTTTTCTACAATATTTGATACAAGTTGCCAGGAAATATATTTGCAATTTTGAATTAATATATGAAGAAGACTTACATTGAAATATTTTTCATCGAACTTTTTGTTCATCCTATTGCCGACATTCGTACGATATACAGTAAAATAGCACGACAAAAATTTCACCGGAGTAATACCCTAAATTCATAATAGCCCTAGTAGCTGAAACTAGCTCCGGTTGAAGGTAATAAATTTTAAGTTCACACATATTTTATAGTACAGGACTGAAAGTTCATGAATCTGTGAAGAGTGCAGGTCACAAACAATGTTTATAAGAAATACGTCGAAATTTTCTTTTTAGTGTCTTGAATTAACAACAGCGGCGAACTGTTTGATAATAAAAAAGTCTGCTTTCGCGAGAAACACACATTTATATGTACCTATTTTTTGTTCATTTTTAGTTGAAGTTGTTATTGTTATTATTTCTTTATTATTTCGATTGCGTGTTTGTCTACCGTATTTTTTCCACGGGGCGGGGGGAGTAGAGGAAGTCCCTAGTCGGCTTCACCCCGTACCTTAGCCTTAGCCGACTTTACGACGCGACGTACCCTAAATGAATTTACCCCGTATCGTAGTCGAAATGACACCGTACTATAGCCGATTTTACCCCGTACCCTAACCAAGTTTAATCCAATAAAACTATGAATTAGATCAAATATTAGAAAGGTTTAATAAAAAACTTGTGCTTTTTTTTCTTTTAAATTAAAGGCGAAGATTTAAACACTGATAAGATTGGAGAATTTTTTCTCAAATCAGCATGCCAAATAACTTTTAAGAAATGTAAAAAGAGGTAGAAACTTATATAAAGCTGTGAAATTAAAAATATTATTTATCTTAGAGCAAGAATTAATTGATAGAAACCGAAGAAACAACATATTTTGAAGAAATTCGTGTTGGTGTTCTAAAAGCAGGAAGAGATTAGTTGAGGTTAGGACAGGTTATCTCTTATTTGTGGAAAATTTGAATTTCTGCTTTGGTAAGCTTTATTAGCTGTTTTCCAACGATAAAACAGGTTACACTTTTACCTGCAGCTTCTAACCAAAAAGGGGCCAATCTTAAGAATCACTTATCTTCTACGTTTTTAAACAAAATACAAATTAATAAGAGAAAAAAATGTAACAGTTTGTAAGCCTCGAAAATTATCTATATGAAATAATAATTGATTTGGGTTTTAAATCACCACAAACTATTAAATTACGACTTCTAAAATAGGTTTCATAATCATTCATAATCTAAGCTCCTAAAATAATTTGTACTTTCTGGTTTTGTTAATTTACTTGTATTGTTGAAAGGAATGCACTTTGTAGCTAACCATAAGGCTACTCAGCTACTCATTTACCTATGCTTTTGATGATTATAATATGTTCATTTAAAAATATTGAGGCGGGCCTCTCTTAGGAAAGGGGCCCTACTTAGACACATTTTCCCTCATTTCAATTCATATCTCAAGATGATTAAAATAAAATCTGTTTCTAAATGCATCGAATTCATCGTTTCAAATATTAAATTCTGGTATCATGGTATAATAACAATATGACGTACATAGATTGGAATGTAACCGGTTGCACATGTGTAACGAGAAGTTATACTCGACCATACACGTAGATATGAAAACAGCTCTTGAGTTAGCAACGAGACACCTAACTCTCTTCTCTCGGTACCTCTCTCTCTCTCTCTCTCTCTCTCTCTCTCTCTATATATATATATATATATATATATCTCTTCATCTCTTTTACGGATGTCCTTGAGTTGAACAAATTGACATTTCGCTTATGCGTATTCTTTACATTTTATTATAATTCACAAAATAGGTTTTTTTTTTTAAGTACAGTGGTAGACGTGGAAAAGATAGAGGTCCCGGAAGCTGGAATTACAACATTATTATATCGATATGGGCAGTATGCCACAATTTAGTGCTAATTTATGATGCAGAGAAAAAAATTGGTGCCCGGTAATTTTGGTCAAAAACATGTAGGCATAAAAGATAGTTATTGCCCTGCTCCTAGCGGTAGTCATCTGCACTTAATTCTCTTGATCTATTGACAAATGTGGCAAAAAGTATCCATTAATTTAATTGTTGTTTATAATTGTAGCCGGATATGATTAGTTTATCCTGAAAAACGACTTCATAAGAGAAGAAGAGGTGTTTTAAAGCCTATTGTATTTCAATGTTATACGAAAATCGACGCATAAATGGAAAATCTTTGAAAGAAGCACAGAAAAAACAAAATTTAATCTTTACAGCGATTTGAGAGTAATCTTCGCACAGAAAAAAGTGGAGGTACGAAGTCTTGCGAGTAATCGTTCAAGCAGGGTAATAGTCAGGTGATTACTCCCCAACTGCGGCAAACCTTCCGTGGTTACAGGGCTGCCTCTAGCGGGGTCCACCAGAGATATCTGCGATTCACCACGGTGAGTTTACCCCAGTCGGAGTTACCCTGCTGGCGGTTAACCCACTTCGCACATTACCTGCAACATTTCTTACTCCAAGTTTTTTCTGCGTACCTGCAACAAAAATTACCTTCACGAGTTAAGATTTACCCACTACATTGGAAATGGTTACGGTGTCAACTCTATTGAATCTTGTTTCATTTCTATGCGAAAAAATTCAACTTTATCTACTTGAAAATTACCCGCAACAAAAATTTATTTTGTTTTTTTCTGTGAGTTCATATTTGTATGATCTCTCAATAACTAAACTCATATGGTTAATTTATGATTTGACAGTTATAGTTGCCCGGACACTATTACTGTTGAACTTATTTTCTTCGAACAGTTGTGGTCTATTATTATTCATTCAGTACAAACTTAAAAATGAATATTTTTTCGTATGAAACGAGGGATTCACAACTCGACCGATAGCGTGTTTACTGACTTTAAGCGAATTCACTGACTTCATGTGAATTTAATTGACTTTACGCAGGTGACTTCAGTGAAAGTGTATACTTGACTGCACGAGTTGTTAACCCCTCGGTATGAAACCAGAGTTTGATCGATTCAAGCATTGTCGTATTCAACCTTAAGACCTTCAGAATCATTTTGAATTATATACAAAAGTTAAATTTTCCAACTACATCACGTTATCAAATTCACAAGAATATGACGTGGAAATCTGTTTCCCGTGGATCAAGACAGAACATGATTTTTTTCTTAATTGTTCTCAATTTGTCAATTCTCAACCTGATATCATTAATAGTCAAAAGTATGCAATACGCGTTTTTCCATGTACATTTGGCCGAATCGAATATCCACTTATACACAGTATGAGGCACTGAAAAGATAAATAATTTGCATAATAGCATGAAAAGAAATTTTAAAAGTTTTCTAACAGAATACAAAGTAGAATATAGTATATTTTTCCATTATTTGAGCTAAAACCATCGAATATCTTCTAAACTCATGTATGTCTTAAATATAAGGCCATTGTTTGGAAATTATTTCTTACAATATAGAGATCTAGTTATAGGTATACTGCAATTTCTTGAAATTTCACAGTACCGTCAATCGGGGCAATTATGGATCTCCGTAGAAAATTTTCTTTTATTAATGAGATTTTACTGTATCTCCAAAGAATATTAGTTTTAAATGTACGTGAATGACAGCAAATTACCCCGGTTGACGGTGTGTGTCTGAACACCACATCAAAGAATTAAGTTTCAATGGTAATCAAATCGAGGCCAATTTTAGTTTCCGGTAGTTTCCCGTTGCGGTTTCCCTTAAGAAATGTGAGATGGTGACATAAGAAAATCACTCTGACACCATCTACTAAGTTTGATACTCAACCGGATATTCAGTAGCTCCTGTTCTTCCCACATGGTTAGCCAAGATTCGTTTACCACGCATTCAATTTTATTCTCACACTATTTTGACTTTCGCCGATTCAAGGTAATTAGAGCTCGCGACACTATTTCCATACCATGCAATACAACATGATCAAATTTAATTCATTCAAACTTTTTACAATAAGTGAAGCGAATAAGAAACAAGCAGATTGTAAAGCGGATGGTAAAAGCTCTAAGCACGCATAAAGAATTGGGGCCGTTCAAAGATTACGTCACGCTATTTTGAACACTTTTTCCACTCATACCCTTCTTCGTCACAGTTCATCACACAAAGCTTGAATATGCCTGGCTGACATCACTCATACAAACACACACCCCCCTTTTAAGTCAAAATGTTGTCTTTCATTTCATTTGATAAATGCTTCAAATAAAACACAGAACATGCACACCTCTTATTTTAACATACTTTACAGCCCAAACAGGGAAGTAGGGTGATTTTTTTTACGAATATCAGAAAATAATAGGGGAATTAATTCTCTTGAATAAAGTCAATGTGTATGTACCATATTGAATTCACTATGAAACGCTAAAGATTTCAAGTCAAAATATATTGCATTTTCAACAAAATTGTTGAATTTTCAACTAAAAAGTATTAATTTTCTACCAAAAGAGATGACTCTTTAAAGGAAGAGTTGTCTTTTTAGGATGGAAAGTCCAATTTTTTGAGAAAAATGTTCACTTTTATACCCAGAAAGATCAATTTTGCAACAAAAAAGATGACTTTTCAACAAAATAGTTAAATTTTTAACAATAAAGTTAAATTAAAAAAAAATTTTAGAAAATAATTCAATTTTTCAACAACAAACTTTTCAACTAAGCGTTTGACTTAGTTTTAACAAACGGTTAGATTTTCTATAAAAAATTTCAAATTTCTATAAAAATAGATCAATTATCAATAAAGGGTTGAGCTTTTAACCAAGAAACATTTTTCAGTCAATAGGGAAAAAAATATTTCAACAAACTTGTTGAATTAACAAGCCATAAGGCAAATCCTCTACAGAATAGTTGAATTTTCAACCAAATAGTTGAATTTTCAACGAAAAACTATCAATTCTTAACTAATAATTAAATAGTTCAATTTCCAGTTAAAAAATTAATTTGTAACAAGAAAGCGATTTCTCAATAAAATAGTTCAATCTCCAGCCAATAAAACGAATGTTTAACAAATTAGTTCAACTTTCAACTAAGTAGTTGAATTTTAAACCAAAAAAGATGAATTTTCAATCAAAAATGTAATAGTTGAATTTAAAACTAAAAATGATCAATTTCCAATCAAAAATGGAATCGTTCAATGTTCAAATAAAAAAATTACCTTTTATTCAAGAAAAAAACGGATTTTCAATAAAATAGTTCCATCTTAAACCAATAAAATTAATTTTTAACAAAGTAGTTGAATTTTGAACTAAGAAATTGGATTTTCGACCAAAAAAGATAAATTATCAATGAAAAATGTAATACTTCAATTTTCAACTGAAAAGATCAATTTTCATTTCAAGGAAACAAACTGGTAACAAAATATTTAGTTAAATCCTCAATTATACCGGGTGTCACAAAAAGAAAATGTTCAACGCAAGAGTTGTAGCATTTTATACTCCCGATCGATTAGTGACTTTGACCTTGTCTATGACCAGAACCTTCACCAGGACATTTTCTTCAAAAATGCATGCCAGTCGAGTCATCCTGCTGCACGTTGTTTGACCTTGCCCTGACCTTTCCAGGTCGAATTTTCGATTTGTCAAGGTCATATCTGGACGTAAAATTTTCCGCTCTCTCAGTTCCCGGGGTCAAAAATAGAGGTTCCCATTTAAAAAAATCAATTTGACCTTGAAATGACCGTGAATGTCATGGTCAAGATCAAAATAAAGGTCACCATTGAATTCCTTATTGAAAGTTCATTCAAGAATGACCTTGACCGCCCTGAAAAATATCTTACCTGAGGAAATATTTAGCCGTCCCGGGACTTTTTGGACACCCTGTATAGTAGAATTTGTATCCAAAAGCGATTAATTCTGAACCAAAAATATAAAGTAGACTTTTCGATTAAAAAGACTGAACTTTCAATGAAAAATAGTATGATTTTCTTATTCAGTTCTGTTAATTCAGTTCGCATTTATGCAAAAAAAGGAAAGTTCCTTAAAAACAGGGAAAAAGAGGAATTCTTTAAAAAAGTGATAAAAATGGAAATAGGAGAAAGTGTGTGAAGTCCGTATTAGGATGCTTTGCTTGTAAAATAAATCAATCATTTTAATTTTTTTAAGCAATTAAAAAAATTGTTATTCGCATTTTATCTTTTCCATGTAGGATGTCACATTTTACATTAATTCTTCTTCCTCCCTTCCTCTGTACGTCACGAATCGTCACAAAATCTGTGCCCCCCCCCCCCCCCTGAAAGTCTGAACTAGTTTTGGAATGGCCCCAATAAGGGTTCGTAGGCGAACGTAGTAATAATTGAATCTTAACTTTATACTAGTTTAATGGTCTCCGCTCCCTTTACAATTGTTTACAATTGTGTTTTATACCTAAACTACAGCTGAAATTCTAACGTTTCAACTTATAACTATGCCAAAAATTATTCCTTATTATGTTTTGCTAAATTATGTGTCATTTGAGACGCATCTCTACTCACTTTAGAACTTCTTTCAGGCTCATTATCAAATGACCTCCAAGGTTGGTGCAACTGTTATTGACCCGTAACAAATATGTCAATTATGTAATCTACGTGAAAAACAACACCTTCTGCACATTTTTGTCAAATGTCCAAGTAAATTTACTAGAACTTTCTATTTGATTAACATAAGGACGATCAAGGAAAATATAATCTACATCTTTTATTGTTAAATATAGACCCAGCAATTCTTCGCACGATATATATGACTTTATAAATACTTGTTTAAAAATCAGAGCGTTTTCCTTCTTTGTACAAGCGCCGAAAAGTTTAGCCAGAATAAATTTAATCTTTTGTAAATGATCTATCTATGATCTAGTTTTATCTATACATATTTTTATTTTGTAATAGTGGCTCACCCTTCCCGGGTAAAAATATTTGGTCTTGATTTTGTCTTAAATGTGTTCAATATGTCTTCAGGACCATGATGTCTAGTTTCGTCTCACCAGCTAGACATTGAAGATATACAGACTTGTCTTGCATTTATGGCTGTAGCTGTGCCAAGACAAGACCAGGTAGACTTGTCCTGGGACACGGAAGGATAATTTATGTATTTGCATTATAACTACCGGCAGGGCATGCCATTTCCAGATAGGTTGGGACCAAGCAGTTGGCATCTGCTGAGGATACAAATTCTACAACCAATAAAACTTGTAATTTTATAATAACTGATTTTTAAATTGAACTTTCGGAAGCTGTCGGTCTCAACAACTACAGGCATATAAAATTTTCCATAAAAAGATTAAAACTGTGAGTTTCTACAAGTATCTAGTGAACTGTTGGAGATAGGAAAAAATGGACAATATTTTTAGATTTGCCATCCAAAGAACATAATTATTGCAGGTAAACAAAATTATTAATACATAAAAAATAAATACCATGAAGATAAACAATAGAAATATTCTGTAAAATTTAAAGCGGAGCCTTGGGAGCCTTTTGGCTTGCCTTTGAGTTATAAATCTCTCAGGTCCTTTCCAAGTCAAATGATCTTGTCTCAAGAAATACATTTTTGTCTTCTCGAAAATATTCGTCTTAAGACATCCAAAATAGTCTAGTTCCTTCTGACGAGCTAGACATACAGTTTCAAAAAAGTTTCAGGTTATTTGTATGTGCTTTTCTTAAATTCTGCTATCACACGTTTATTATAATATAAAAAAACAAGCAAAAACATTAAAAAAAAATGGAAAAAAGATCAAGTATCCTACTACTCTATAGGTTACTATAAAATGATAAGCTTAAAACCCAAATTGTAACATTTTCAACTTTTTGTTGTTATTGTGAATTGATTAATAAATTCTATTGATGTAGAGATCAATGTTATTGCCAAACTTTAAAGAAGTCTACAAACATTCTTGAGACTCCTCTTTATCATTATCAACCAATTTCGAAAAAGTTTGACAAACATGAGCCGAGTTTCGAACGCTCATCTTTGACATTTGTTCTTGTTGATCTTTGACTTTCTCGATGCCAAATGTGATGTCTGTTGTGCAACTAAAGTGTTATGTAAATTTGACCAAATCATCGATCGTAAAATGGTAAGCGAAGAAAATTATTTAACAGAAAATAGCAAGTCATTTCTATTATTGAAATCGTACACATCGGAAAGAGTAAAGCGATTTTTTTACACATCGTTATGTGTACAGAACGTTTTGTACACATCGCGATATGTACAAGCCATTTTGCGCAGAGCCAGATCTCTCTTTACTTTTAGCCTCCACAACATGTTTTATAATAATTGTGAAGAAGAATTTCGGAATTGGCTTTAGGGTCTAGCACGTTTTGTATTATTTTTTATTTATTTAATAATGTAATTTTTTTTTTAAGTTTGGATAAAAAATTCATTATTGTTGAATAATTGTAAGAAAATGAAGTTTTTATCTGTACGGACCTCTGCAGCCTAATTTCATTCGGAAGTGTATAGCAAAAAATTATTATCAGTACACATAGCAAGAATTTTCGATATCTCAAATAGTTTCAAAAATGTTATCATTTACGAAATCTCTCAATTTTTATTTTTACGCTAGATGTACGTGAAATCTCAAATTCTCTTAAAGACATTAGGAATTTCTGTAATAGATATCGAGAATCTGTTGCTCCTGCCTTCTTTTTAAAATTTGATGTCAATGGGTTGGATGGATGAGGATGTAGAGAAGAGCACAGGTTGAAGATTGGATGTTTTTATTTTCGACAGTTTGTTTTAATGTCGCTATTTCTGAGGCATTAACATAAAATTACATTTGAACCTATTTTTTCATGGTTGGCTAGTCAGTTGCCAAGTTGGATTGGAATCGGTTTAAAATTCCGTCGATAAACCAAAAAAGGTATAAAAAAAACTTATTATTCCAGATAATGGGATTCTTGCTAGCTTTTTTTCTACTTGGCGGCGATTCCCTATCGCCAATCTTGATTATATAATAACATGCATTAATTCAATTAGAAACTCTTTTTGTCTATAAATTGTTCAGATTTAGTGCAAATCAAGTGACGAATCACAGCCAATTCCCAGGAAAACATTTTCATGCACTTATTTGTTTATAATGAAATCATTACATTTTTCAATATCGGTGTTGCTGCTGAAATTTTTGTTTAGTCATTTGCGTCACTTGCTCTACGTAAGTTATTTCCAAATGCATCCAAGTAATTCTCAAAAAGCGGTACTTTTCAAAAGTCAACAAAAAATTTCCACAGACGTTTTTTCCTCCACAGAAATAGTCATAAGGGCCCTTTTTATAATAAAATACACATAGTGGTAGTCCAAAAAAAGGCTTTATTTTTTTTTAATGGATCCCCTGAAAATGGTTTCTTTTGGTATCAAAATGATCTCGGAATTATTTCAGAACTTAAAAACATTTAGAGATCGTACAAGCCAATTTTTCAGAAAAATGTTTATATTATCCTAATTTCTGCTGAAAATGGATTATTCTACTTTGATATACCCCCAATGCATTACTTTTAGTAATAAATCACCCGAATTTTCAAAATAAATTTTTTTAAATATTTAGTGGTCTCGCGAAACTATTTTTGGCAAAAAACAGCTTGTTTCATTTGAATTGCCGCTGTTAATAGATCCTTTTATTTTGACATACTTGATTGACTGAATTTGAAAGAAAAATATTCTAAAAATGAGCCCACGAAACCTCTAAATATTTTTTAGATACAATTTACAAAATCTGGCTGATTTATTTCATTGAAATTAATACTGATGGCCAGGTATGCGAAAGTAAAACAATCCATTAACTGCGGCCATTATAATAAAATAAGAATTTTTTGGCAAAAATGGGCCTCGGAGACCAATAAATATTTTTGTTTGAAATTATATTCAAATTCAAAGTGATTTATTTTACTTAAAGTAATACATTTTAGCCATGTTAGAGTAAAATAATACATTAAGAGCGGGAATTATTACAATAAAAATAGCATGTCTTGACAAATATAGGACTGCGAGACCCCTAAATAAATTCCAGGAATGGAAAAGTAGAATAGTTTATTCATAGCAGCAATTACAATAAAATTAGCACCTTTTTGGCAAAAATAGGCTTACGAGACCCATTATTATTATTTTTTTAATTATTTCAAAAATCTTGATAATGTATTTCACCAAAAGTAATACAATCCAAATATCTTAAATGAAAATGATCTATTCATAGCGGAAATTAAGCGGAAAATTAAAAAAAATCCAAGTGACGTATTCCACTAAAAGTGAAAACGTGAAGTTGGTGTCACCTTGACACCGAAATAAAAATTTTTTGAGGGAACCCATTTTAGAAAAAAAAACTGAAGCCTATTTTTGGGCCGCTTGAACAGACATATACACACATCACATATGCAAAACTTACTCCAATGTATTGTCCATCGATGAAAAGTTGTGGCACTTGAATGGTGGTGGAGCCAATTCTGTCTCTAAGCTCAGTCTGAGACTCTGTGCTCATGAACATATCCCGTTCTTCGTATTTGACCAAATGCGTCCTTAAAATTTGTTTGACTTTCATGCAAGCGTAATATGTTTCTCTGACGATTCCCATCGTCGTGGTGTACACCACCACCTTGCCGGCATCTTTAGTTTTGTAATTCTGAAATGAAATGCAAAATAAAATTATTAAATTTTGTCACGGTAAAAATTTATCTGAAAAAGTATTGCGTGTCGCTAATTAGCAAAGTCTGCTAATGTGGCGCAGTGCGCACTTGTATTTACAGTAATTGAATCATTCTGAAACAACATAGGACACATAATTGAATTTATTTATGCATTGAGTGATAGCCAAAGAAAAAATTATACCATTCAAAGTAATTATTTAATATTAAAGTAATTATAAAATCCTAAATCATACAAGCTGATGTTTTAAACATACTAGAAATCTCACAAGCGCTTTTGTTTTCTTCATAAAATGTAGATAAAGGCCTGATTCAACATCTGTTTTGTTATTTAATATTTATTTAATATCATTTTTCATATAATGAAAATTACCTTTTAGCGTCTATGAGGAATTATCTAATTAGCAATATTTTGGTACAAGTACCTGACAAATATTAATTTGCAGTAATTTAACTGTACACTCAGGAAAATGTTTGTTTGAATCAAATAAACATTTGTTTGACCCTATATCAAAGATAGAATTTGTTTAATTCAAATACAATTTGTTTGAGTTAAACAATGGTGTATTTGAATCAAATAAATTTTATGTGGATCAAACAAATATTTGTTTAAATCAATAAAATATTTGTTTGACTCTATATCAAAGAAAGAATTTGTTGGATTCAAACAAACATTTTTCTGTGAGTATACTTTTGGAAATGTATAATATTTTCATATGCTGTTCTTTATTTAATAAATTTTTTGTATCAAATTATTTTTGTTTGCAACAGAATAATAAATTCAGAGAAGTGGCAGAAGCACAGATTAATTTACCTTCTGCTTGTTCACCTTTGAATCGCGTATATGTAGAAGAGTATATGGCTGAAACCTTTCACTTTGCAATAAAAAATAATAAATACAATTTTTTTACAGGCACAATACTGTAATGTTTACTATATTATAGCTATGGTGTTGTTTTAGGGTATTATGTAATTGTGAAATAGAGATAATGAAAATACTATTTTCAAATAGATCTGGAATCGCGAGACTTTTGCAATTTTTTTCTTTGTAATTATTATCAATCAGTATTCAATAATAATGCATGTAAACTGCCCAGGCTCATTCATATATTCAGATACATGTTTGTAAACAATTTTGATTTGAAAATACAAAATTAACATAATTAAAATAGTTTCAATTTTCCCGCAGAAAATGTGAAGTCACTCAAATATACTTAATCAATGTTATCGGCAAAAAATGCCGTGCGAGGGCTCAGTTTTTAAACCTTATTTATAAAAATAGGTTTCTTATTCAATAAGAAACTTTTTCCACTTTAAATGTTCTAATGAGTTACTAAAGAATCAAAAGATCTTGTCACCTCATTTAATTCAATATCCCCATTTTAACTCGTGTGAAAAGCTTGACACCCGTTAAAATCCCCTCCGTTCATATAAGCCAAACATAAATTGAATCGCGTCGTAAATCTCACTAGGTGTGCAAAGAGAAACATTCTTTCGTTTTTTATAACTGTTGCACGTATGAAATCCGTTACACGAAATACGCCTTCTTTTTTGAAAAAAAAAACAAGATGGCTGCAGTTCAACTGCAGGATTGCGGAATTAAATACGAGTTGGGTTCCGCGAGCAAAGGCGTAATCGTAATTGCGCTTGCGCACGCACATCCACTTTAAGGATATACTATTATACTTAATACAACTGTGATGTCATACTAAGTAATCCAAGTCCACTTGTTAATTAGCATAAATCATTGGAAAGAAGACATAATTGGTTTTTCGCGGAATTTTTGAAGAAACAAAACCGAAAAGGTAAGCACAACTTTGGTTAATATGACAAATCAATTAATAAACTTTATTATCATATGGAAGACTGTTTTTTGACAGATTGCAAATTCTATTTACCACTGGCGGAATATTTGTTGATAGCTTATATTATACGGATAATTCTCTACAGACAGTAAATTTTTGAATCCAAGGTATAAAGGATCAATACTACTGATTGTATTGTAAGAAAAATTGCACGAATCTCACTGTCAACGTCTTGAAACATGATCCAGGGTTACAAAATTGATTTTGTTATCATAAATTCACAAATCACAATAAAATAACATTAAGTGCCCAGAAAAATCCTTTGTAGCATGTCCAGACACACCCGAAGCATAGTTTATACTTGATAGTCTTAGAATGTACAATTTCGATCATTAATATTTTAATTTAAGTGTAATATAGAATACAATATGTACTAAAATATTGGTGTCCACGAAAATCCTTTTGTGGTTAAGTCTATACATAAACGGCTATCATTCGACTTCTAGGAACAGCTTTTTCGGTACGATGTTAAAATGTCAAGTTGAAGACAAAACATGTCACTACTCATACGCCAAGCTTTATAAAAAAAAATTGAGAACTTTAATCACAAACTAAGAAAAATGTCAAAACGACGTTGCGTATTTTAATTATTATCCATCAAAGTATGTAACTAGTAATAACTTTCATATTTCAAAATGAAACTAATTGAATGAATAATAAAAATATAAATCAGAGCGGGATAAAACAAAACGACGTAACATCCATCGACGTTTGCCAAAAAGGTAATGAAAAGTTCAGTTTTTAGATGAATAATTTCAGTTTCTATACGGTGAAATCAAAATCAGTATATTGCTTTCTTTTCATCAGATGATTATTGTGTGTCTTTTTGTTTTTTATTGTTGCACATCTTATCGCATGGCCTTATTTTATTAAATAAGAAGCTATACAGTTAGAAGAATTTCTGTATATTTGGCTTAGGTTGATGAAAGCAAACTTTTCCTTCTCGTTTTTAACGTCTATCCATAAAGTAAAATTGATTTTTAGAAGAATTTTAATTTCCGATTACCAATTCATAACGTAAGTAGTAAGTATACCATTAAGCCATTTCCCTTTCAGGGTAGGCGTGACACTACCCGATTCGGGTAGTGTTTCTAGGTGGATAGTTTCTTGTAGTAAATAACTACAAGTGTGGGCTCACCACACCCACGACGGGCCAACAGCACGCAGTATTCTCGAATGGTCACCCATCGAAGTACTAAACGCGCCCAACGCTGCTTAACTTCAGTGATCGGACGAGAACTGGTTTTTTCAGCGTGGTAGCGTTGTACGTTATATATTTTTTAGCGTAAATACGTAAAACTTGTCAAAAATGTAAAGGCTTTTTGTAATTCATGAATACTCTTCTATATTTCTCTCCCAGGCGGAAATATTATATATAGTTTATACATAGTGTGAAGTATTATATGTAATATTCATTTGTTTTATACATTTTTTATATAAAACAAATGAATATTATATATAATACTTCACACTATATATAAACTATATATAATATTTCCGCCTGGGCTTATACTATATAATTTTTCAAAACGCAATTTTTTATATTGAAAATATACCTAATCATATTGTATGAAATTATCTTCTGATTTAAGATTCAAACAAGAAATTGTATATAATCAGAACATGAATACTAAGTGAAATATGGCTTTGCTGAATCAAAAGTGAATAAATCCATTTTAATTTTTTTAATAACTTCAAAACAGAATTAAATCAAAAGATTATTTGTATTGCATTGATTTAACAGCCTGAGAGATTATAATAAACAATTTCAAATTTAATTTTCATCAATTCATATTTTTTGGTTGACTAATAATCGAACTAAAACTTATTTTAATTTTTTTCGTGCAATTATTTTCCATAAATTGATTTTTGTTTTTAAAAGACAGTTTTTTAATGAACATAATTCTTTTTAAGCATTCTTGTGCAATTTTGTTGCACAATTTGTTTTTTCGAAGTTTATGTTGGTTTCAAAAAACATACTTTCCAATTCTATCAATATATTTCAAGCTACAATATATCTTTAAATATTAAGAAATTAAATCAAGACTATTCATCACTTTTTTGTCGCTTTCTCTACTTCAATGATATTGGCATGTCCAAATGACCAGAGTGTCTAACAAATGGATGATTTTGAATTCCCGTTCATTCCCTAATTCAGAATTTTAATTCTTTTAAGAAATTTCCTGTTTCATGTCAGAATTAAATTTTTTACAGAAATTTCCTGTTTTTAATCAAAATCACAATACTTTCAGAAAAAAAATCCCCCTTCAAAGTGAAAATTGTAATTCTTTTATGAAATTCTTTGTTCTAGATCTGTGTTATAATATTTTTAAATATTGTCTAAACCAATTCAGAATTCTATTTAACTTCTTTATAAAATGTTCTGTTTTATTGTACTTAGACTTAAGTTTCTGAATATGTTGTAATTATTAATATTTCAGAGTTCTACTCGTAATAATTGCTAAACTTTATTTTCTAGTTTTCAATTAGGGAAACATGGGGCAAAATGATGACTGGGGCAAAACGGCACAATGATTACATCTCCTCTGTCGTGTGACACCATCTACTGGAAATTATAGGAACTTCGTTTTGAGTTCTTCCCGAGATTTCCCATGTCAATTTGTTATAATTTTGTTATTATTTTCCAAGTTATAAGACGCATGGATCGTTTTCGTGCAACTGATTTGTAAATACACATAAGTAATACTTGGGCCTAGCCCGTTAAGCAGGTCAAAAATGCCCTTGGCTGGAACCAGATTTCAATGAGCCCTTTTCTAGGACTTGGAATTATAACTCTTTTCCCGGATTTTTGAACCCCCATCACCACCCCCATAGTCATGGTGGCTAAAAATGTGTTTTATGATTTTTTTTTTGACACATTTGTGTAATAGAAAAATATGAAAAAAATTAGTACGAAACAAATGATTAGAATACACAAAAAAAATTTCCGTGTTTTGGCGGGAAATTCAAATTTTTGAGAGAAATTCAAATATTCGAAAAATTTTTTTGTTCAAAAATTGTTTGAGTACTGCTTCAAATTTTTTATAAATGAAATTTCATCTTATGTGTTAACTTTCAGAATTTTTTCAGATTTTTTATTGTTGTGGACGGTACTTTTTTTTAATAAAAACTTTCATAGATGGCAGACATCATGGATTAATATTGAAATGCTGAATATTACTTATAATCACATGATGTATTTTTGAATGTTTCTGAATATTTTAATTAGTGTGTGATACGAAAATTCTTTGCAAGTTTTGGATTAATCGTCGTCGCTATCCTCATTAATTACAGGCACCATTTTATGTTGTACGAACAGTTTGCTCAATATTTCTGCTGGTCGAACGATTTTCGACAAATATCGAGCATGGGATAGATAGTAAATTACAGGAGCAGCATGTGCGCAGCAACCGATCGTACGATTAGCATTTGCGCACTCACAACAATATCGTTTAATTCCTTCGGAACCAATGGAATCAGTCGTGTATTCAACAAAACACTTATGACGCCGACGATTCATATGACATGACTGAACTTCTACTTTCAAAATGTCCGCAGTTTCTTTAGCGCAGCAAAGGTTAATTTTGTTGTCATCGTCCATCAATTCAGCCAAATACGATACAGCGTGACTGAGTTGATACGAACCCGTGAACAATATTTCAAGATCGTTGACGGTCATTTCCGGAAAATCTCCCACATCCGATGAACATATATGTTTGAAAGAAATCTTTCGCCTACTCCATCGTTTTCCTTGAACTTATTCTTGAGCCAAAATATTCTCGGAATCATCAGTTGATTTCAAACGCGATACAATGGACTCGCAATTTTGCACATCGGAATCGAGACGTTTCCCGAATTTCTTATTTAAAAAACATGCAAT
The DNA here is from genome assembly GCA_932195095.1 of Andricus curvator. Classification (NCBI taxonomy): domain Eukaryota; kingdom Metazoa; phylum Arthropoda; class Insecta; order Hymenoptera; family Cynipidae; genus Andricus; species Andricus curvator. The sequence goes on from CAKNYM010046744.1 coordinate 36,008, forward strand.
TTTACTATAAGAGCCGATTTTCGGAAGTAACTTATTATCCACTTGATGATGCAGGAGTCGATATTTCCTTTCAGTGATGCCATGGATTGCTTCAACAACCCAACGAATTTTCGTCACTCGTCGAGAGTCATTAGATTCAGCTGTATTTAGCAGGTTACGTTTTCCTTTAAGTGCTGACATGAGAACTTTGTACCATGCGAAGAACCATTTCCACTTAATGCAAAAACATATCGATAAAAATTTTCCATCACACATATTGTTAAAGCCCAATATAAATTATAATATAGAAAACAGTTAATAAAGCAGGTTTTAATCTATCTGCTACACAAAATGGATGAATGGTTTCTCTCAAAAAAATCGGCTATTATAGTAAAATTGTGTGTTTTTCAAATAAAAAATTCGGGAAAGTCTCAATTCCGATGTGCAAAATTGCGAGTCCATTGTATCGCGTTTGAAATCAACGAATGATTCCAAGAATATTTTGGCTCAAGGAGTTCAAGAAAAACGATGGAGTAGGCGACATATTTATTTCAAACATATATATTCAATGGATGTGGGAGATTTTCCGGAAATGACCGTCAACGATCTCGAAATATTGTTCACGGATTCGTATCAACTCAGTCAAGCTGTATCGTATTTAGCTAAATTGATGGACGATGACAACAAAATTAACATTTGCTGCGCTAAAGAAACCGCGAACATTTTGAAAGTAGAAGTTCAGTCACGTCATATGAATCGTCGGCGTTATAAGTGTTTTGTTGAATACACGCCTGATTCCATTGGTTCCGAAGGAATTAAACGATATTGTTGTGAGTGCGCAAATGCCAATCGTACGATCCGTTGCTGCTCACATATGCTGCTGCTGTAATTTACTATGTATCCCATGCTCGATATTTGTCGAAAATCGTTCGTCCAGCAGAAATATTGAGCAAACTGTTCGTACAACATAAAATGGTGCCTGTAATTAATGAGGATAGCGACGACGATTAATCCAAAACTTGTAAAGTATTTCCGTTTCACACACTAATTAAAACATTCAGAAACATTCAAAAATACAGCATGAGATCGTAAGTAATATTCAGCATTTCAATATTCATCCATGATATCTGCCATCTGTAAAAGTTTTTGTTTAAAAAAAGTAACGTACACAACAATAAAAAATATGAAAAAATTCTGAAAGTTAACAAATATGATGACCTTTCATTCATGAAAAACTTGAAAGAGTACTCAAAAAGTTTGTAAATAAAAAAAAATTTCGAAAATTGGTATTTCTCTAAAAAATTTGAATTTCCCGCCAAAGTTTTCAGATTTTTCTATTACACAAATGTGTGAAAAAAAATAAAAACCATAAAACACATTTTTAGCCACCATGACTATGGGTGTTCAAAAATCCGGAAAAAAAGTTATAATTCCAAGTCCCAGAAAAGGGCTAATTGAAAATCTGGTCCCAGCCAAGGGCTAGGCCCTTTGTTTAATTAAAATCGCTTCAGCACTATTCCGTTGTATACTTAATAGCCCTTCTTTTGCGTCGAGGCGTTTTTGATTGCAAATATTATCGCGATTTTCGGAAGTCATACTACGAAAAGTTCTTTGGGGGCAGAATGGGCAGGGGCAGAACGGGACACCGCGCGAGATGTAGTAGAGCGCACATTTTGCTTTCGATTTCTGCTGAATGCAGAAATCGAAGGTCGAGATTGTTTGTAATGTCACGATTTTTCGATCGAACAGTGGGTCCAATGCAATTCGTGCGACGATTTGGCTCATCAGTCTTGTGCAGGTTTCGACAGTGAGGACGTAGACGAACTTCATGTCTGCGTATTTTGTAAGGCCTGATTTTGGTCATTTTTATATGAAAAATGGACAATAACACTTTTTATAACAAGTTCTTGTAACTGTACTACCTATTTGTTTAGTCTTTTTAAATTAATTTTGTTTATTATAAATTTTATTTTTTATTTAACAAGGCGTCCCGTTTTGCCCCGTGTAAGAGACAAAAAAAGACAAAAAACTTTTTTTCAAAAATCAATTTCAAAAAGTAGAACATGGCACTTTTTTAATGCGAAAATTTTTTTTCAGTACATTATTAGTTGTTTAAGGCACCTATAATGTTGAATGTGGGAAAAAAGTATTTCAGTATGAGAAAAAAAATCCTCAAGCAAAAACGTCTCGTTTTGCCCCATGTTACCCTATTTATCTCACAGTTATTCTATTATGGTAGCTTAAAGAAAAAAAATAATATAATTTGATTATAGACTTTAAATTGGCTGACTTGCGAGTTAGATGTTGTACCAGTAGGAACTCATCATTTTCTCTGGTTCATTTGTTTCGCCGTCTTCTCAGAGCACGTGGTGTATACTTTTTTTCAAAGGTCGAGAAGGCTGTGTGAGAGAATTAGTCTGCAGCATTTGACCTTTAATCAGCACGAACACTAATTAATAGCTGATTTGTAAGATTTGAGAGAGAGCAAAAATTAACTCCAGACCAGGATTTGAACCCAGGCCGCCGCACAGTGGTGCAAAAAGGGTTTTCTGGACAAGTTAGTCTAGAGCTTACAATTTTTATAAAATAAATAGTGATTTTTGTCCATTATCAACCGGTAGATTTTCTTTCTTCAGCTAAATAAATTTTTAATTATTTGGCAACATTCTTCACTTATGATGCTTTATCAACAAGCAATAATTGTTCATTTTATAAATAAATTCACAACTTCACTACTTTTCAACAAATTGACCTCGTTTTTTTACGGAATCGACTGTCAATTATTCACAAAGAACCTTATGTCTTAGGAAACTTTGTCAGGAGACAATATTTGTTCATCGTTTGTATACATTTGATAAACAAATAGATTTTCGTCAATCTAATTATTTTTCAAAAAATGCATGTCGTTTTGTTACGAAATTGGCTGCCAATGATTCAGAAAGGACCTCATTTATGACGAAACTTTTCCAGATGGGATTCAGTGCTATGCCATCTGGTTGATGGGACTCATCTTGAAAATTAAAAGTTTTTCAGTTAAAGTTTCACCAAGATTAGGAGAAAAGTCTAATATCATCTACTATGTCACATGGACAGATGCGCTAAGTGAAACAATAGCGTGTAAATTGGACTATAGAACGTAGAATTGGTAATAAAAGACATAATTAAAACGCCGTTTTGCTACAGTTTAATAAACTTGAACGTAGATAGCACTAACGTCGTAACTTTCGCTACTTTTTGAATCGAAATGAACCATTCTGAAGCGAAAGTTTACCGAGGCAAGGTTGAAAACGCGAAATTATCCCCATTTTGTCTAAAGTTTAATAGGCAAGGCTAATTGCCCTTGTAGCAAATCTTTCACCTGGAATCGATGTAAACTTAATCTTTGGGTTTTTCTGTGGTATAAAATTCCTGGGGAATGCGGATCTTGTTCCGGAAAGTACTTTGAAAAAGATAGTAAAGTTTATTAACCCATTAACCCATCGCGTAAATTGTGCTATGAAATTTTGTGGAGCACGAGCGTGTGGTTTTTCTGATATTCCAGCGACAAAAAAGTTTATAGTACATTCCGTAAAGTCAAATATCTCATCGAATTAATAGGAATTTCTGAACAACTGAATCGCAATTACTAGTTTTCTTATGATTCACGAAAACAGTTATAATTACAACTACAATATCCCCTCCCCCTCTTTCAATGCCTTTATTTTGCTTCTTGTACATGAGAAGACTATAAAACGAATTGCGCAAAATATTTTATCGTTGAAGTCTAAAATTCTGCTCATAATTTTTTCTGACTCCTTGCGACAATAGCTTTTAACAGCCGAAAGCCCAAAATGAAGAGTTTTCAGGGTTACTGTAGGCCAGAAAATTCTAGAAAGTCAGGGAATTTAAAAATGATCACGGGGAAACTCAGGAAATGTCACAAAAAACGTGACGATAGATTCAGTAAATTTTCGATAAACTGAAGTTAAAGTTAATTTTATAATTTAGTTGAAAATCCATCTATTTTGGTGGAACTTGCATCTTTTTTTGTTGAAAATCACAAATGCTTGGTTGAAAATTAATCTTTTTTGGTTGAGGATTCAACTATTTTATTGAAAAATCGTCTTTTTTGTTTGAATTCAACTTTTGTTGGTTGAAAATAGAAATATTTTTTTGTTGAAAAATCACCTATTACATTTTTTGTTGATAATTTATCTTTTTTGGTTGATGATTCGTCCCTTTAGTTGAAAACCCGTTTTTTTTTAAATTGATCTATTTTGTTAAAAATTATTTTTTTGGTTTGAAAATTCATCTTCTTCTCTTAAAAATTGAACTATTTGGTTGAAAATTCCTGTATTTTCTTAAAAATTCGTTTTTTGTCGTAGAATGTTAATCATCTTGGTGACCAATTCAACTTTTCGGTTAAAAATAAAATTCCTTGGTTTAAAATTTACGTATTATATTGAAAATCCCTGAAAAATTCAAATACTTGGTTTAAAATTCATATATTATTTTTTTAATTCATCTTTTTTGGTAGAAAATTAATCTCCTTGCCTGGAAATTTATCTCCTTGCTTAAAAATGTATCTCTTTGGTTTGAAAATTAATTTCTTTGGTTGAACATTAGTTTTTTTGATTGAAAGTTAATTTTTGATTGAAAATTTAACTATTCTATTTTTTTATTTCTTACTGAAAATTTAACTTCTTAGGTGAAAATTTGTCTTATTTTGTAGAAAAGTAATCTTATTAGATGAAACTTCATCTTTTTAGTTGAAAGTTCTTTTTTTGGTTGAAAATGTAACAATTTTATTGCAATTTTTTTTTAATTTTAATTTTTCTAACTAAAAATTTGACTATTCTATTATGGTTGGACAATTATCTTTTTTAGTTGAAAATTAATGTATGTTGTTGAAAATAGTTGTTTTTCTGTAGAAAATTCATCTTTTGGTTTGGAATTCCAACTATATGGTGAAAAATTCATTACTTTGGTTTGAAAATTCAACTATTTTCTGTTAAAAATTCGTTTTCTCTTTGGTTAAAAATTATTTTTTTGAACTGAAAATGTTACTATTCCGTTCTTGCTTGAAAATGTATCCTTTTTAAGTGAAGTTTCATTTACTTTGTTGTAAACTCGTCCTTCTTGGGATGAAAATTTAATTACATATTTTGGTAGAAAATTAATATTTTTGGGTTGAAAATTCAACTTTTTTGTTGAAATTTCATATTTTTGGGTTGAAAACTTAACTGTTTTGCAGGAAATCTGTCTTTTATTGACTAAAAAATCTTGCTAGGTTGGAAATTCAACTCTTTTATTTACAATTTATCTGTTTGGTTTGAAAATTAGTCTGTTTTGTTTGACAATTTAACTCATATGTAGAGAATTCGCATTTTCTGGTTCAATTCAAGTATTTTTGATTGAAGTTCGAAATATTGTTTCGTGAAAATATATAATATTGTAGTTTTCGCTGAAAATTCATTATTTTAACTTAAAATTTAATTCTTCAATTATAATTGAAAATTTATCTTTTTGAGTTGAAAATTCAACTGTTTGGTTTAATATAATTGTATTTTACATATATCTTACAGAATTTATGGATGAACCCTTATAATATTGTGTATGACTGTTGTGACTAAAACTCTTTACAATAAATTTAGGAATAAACATTTTCGCAATAAAATGATTGATTATCTAGGTGTAAGGTTGTTCTTATACCTAAAAGAAAAATTTATAACTTTGAGGAAAAATAAATAATTGGACAGGGAAACGTCAGGAAAGACAGAGAATTACGAAATTATGATTTTGTAAAAACCCTGGTACAGGAAGTGTTTCCAGAATAATTTTTTTACATATTCAGTGCATTAAACAAACAAAAATGGAGAATGAAAATTTGACAGAAATTTCAACTCAATAGACAAATTTTATTGGAAAAAAACCAGTTCTTTAAACCAAAGAAATTTCTTTGAGCGAAAAGAAATTTCTTTGAACCAAGGAAACTTTTCCTTGACTGAGAGACAATAAATATTATTCTCTGATTCAAAGAAATCATTGAATCAAAGAATCTTTTTTCTGAGTGTTGCGTTTGAATAGATAAACGACTTCTGAGACGATTTCACCACAACTGGGATAATGTTACGCGAGATCAGGTCGCCCACTGACCGGAATAAACCGTTACCACAAGAGGCGTAAATATAGTTTGGGTACATGAATTTTCCGAAATTATGTCCGGATTTTCAAGAGAGAGAGTTCCCAGAATATTTAGCATTGATTAAATTATATTGGATGGCAATTAAAGAAATTTGCGAGTGAATGTAATTTAAATTCAAATAACATTACGGTACTGTGTCATAGATAGCGATGGTAATGATCGCAATGCGCAGTGATTACCTGAAGCTAGAGATGATTGCCCAAAAGTTGACCATTCCAGACAATGAGATTTTGGAAAATAAAAAAAAAACTCCGAACCGCTAAAAATATTTTTTTCCCAACGCTGTGAACAAAATGCGATTTTACCCACTCCTCGATATGTCAAAACTCGCTTTTCTCTACATTGTTGGGAAAAAATATAGTCTTCAGCTGGTGCAGCAGAGGTTTCTTCAACTCATGTGATTGCAAAACTCGCCTTCGGCTCGCGTTGCAAACTTCATATACACTCGCTGAGACATATACTATTTTTTAATTAAGGGTAATCCAAGAGAGTATGAAAAAATGAAACAAAGATAAAAAGGATGAGTAGAAAAGGTTGAATTTTCCTGAATCCACTTTACTCGCCGTTCAAGGCGCTGTTTCGCTGTTGAAAGAATCTTATTTTTTGCGTCCAGTGCTGCTTGATGGTCAACAGTTTACACTTGTTCAGCGTGTGATTTGCTTTCCTTAAGTTTCGAGCAAGTGCCCTAACTTTTGGAGTGAATTTTTTATTTAATGTTATGTAGCTAATCACGCACTGAATATTTGATGCATGCCGTCTCGCCGCTTCAATTTTGAATTGAAGCTGTGCAATACGCTCGCGAGTCTTACTCAGACGTACTGAAGTATCGTTACTTCTACTGTCGCTAAGCAAGGAGACCGCCTTCTCGTAAACAACACAGTTCAGATTCCAGAGATTAACATCTTCGGGGAGCAAATCGGGGAGAGCACTATTAGCTTCAGCTAATTTGTCCATCCTGAGAAAGACTTTGGTGGATAGATCTCCTACTTCTCATGTTAGCATTATCGGCTATCTGCAAAGGTGGTCTTGGTGGAACGGGTGGAATGTTCGATGGAGGATGTTGCTCTTCTTCTTGTTGATAAAGAGCTTCATATCCGTTTTTTCGCAAAAAGGATACCTGATCTCTTAAATACTGAGGCGTTTGATGAGCATATTCCAGGTGCATATTGACCCAACGGTCATGTAACCTCTGCATGAATCCTTTTCGCGCATTGCATTAGGGAGTTAGCCCAAAACAACGTGGCTGACTGCAAGAGCCAGAGCTCTCGGGCGATGGGGTCGCCAAATCCCTACGCCATGTATTATTATTATTATTATTATTATTATTATACCATTCAGCCGTTTCGATAGATTAATATGGAGCGTTAACGAACATCCCATAAAAAATATTACACAAAAATAGTGATAATTATAACCTGTTATTTAGAATCAAGGTGGATTAATCGATTTTGAACTATAGTAAAATCTATGTGAGTATAAAATTAACAATTTTAGCCCACTTCGTGAATAGTTGGAATAATTATTTTCAAGTTTCATCTTGAAATATCAATGCAGCGCGTGACAAGGCCAAAAACTTGTAGGCCACACTTTAAAGTGATTTTTGAAATCCCTAACTTTAAAATATGGAACTTACTTTTAAGTTTTATGTTAATATTAGCTAGGAAGGATGAGTGGACAATGTCTGAGTCTTAAAGTAGTCAAGTTTTTAAAAATCACCCTTAAGAATAAATTAACTTTTAATTTCTCTGATTTTTTTCTGAAAACAAGCCGCAACGATTACACTACGGCGCGAAATCATACTTGCGGTTTTCGAAGAAATCAAAGGAAGGGTCTAACGAGACTCCGCGGGCTTCCATCTTTTCACATAATATAGCAGATTCTTAGGTATCATTCGGGATCAAATCTTCTCAGCGTAAATAACGATGATTCAAGTCCTAAGATTATTCCAAAAATGTCAAAAATGAGGATGGTCCAAAAAATTTTACTTTGGAATATAGATCCATTGTTTTGTTTTCAGTGAAATGCATCACCCAGATTTTTGACAGAAATTTCAAATATAGTTATTGGTGTTCCAAGCTTATTTTTACAAAATATTACTCATTTAATTTTAAACGCCGCTGCACATCTATTATTTTACTTAATCATACAAAAGAACACAATTCGTGCATTTCCAAAGTAAAACAGTCCATTAGCATCAAAAAGTAATATTTGCAAAAATGGGTTGGTGAGAACCCTAAGTATTTTTCTAAATTCTTTCAAAAATATTGATCACGTATTTCACTAATAATCCATCAGCAATGGAAATTACAAAAAAATAAGCATTTTTTGCTAAAATGGTCTTCCTAACTTTTTTGAATTCTCCCAAAATTCAGGAAACACTTTGCAACAAAAGGAATATGTTTTAGGGTAAGCCAAAATATCAAATTTTCAAAAGTACAAACGATGTAGTGCGGAGTAGTTGCGTTTGGGGAAGATAAATCGCGGACAAAATATGTTAAAATCGGTTTATATTGGACCCTCGCGCATCGGAGTCAATGTTTACATTTTTGAACAATTTTTTTACTAATTTTCTGTAAGCTAAAAAATTATAGCAAATTCTTTTTCAAATAGAGTTTTTGATATTAAAAAAGAATATAAAATCAGAAATTAAACAAGAAAAATCTTGTTGAAGTTCGAATGTTTGGCATATCCGCAAGGAACACGTTTTTTCTGTATTTGATTATTTGCGAATTTGAAAAAAAATTAGACATGAAACAATAAGTTTTCTCATGTTCATCGGAAACATGGAAAAATATATAAAAATTTGAGATAAAAGTTTTTATATATAGAAAAGTTCTACAAAAAATTCCCAGTTTTCTATCCTAATATTTAAAAAGTATTCAAAATGCGCGTCAATGTTTATTTAAACTAATATTGTTGAGTTTATTAACTATCAAAATTCTCATTTATTTATAACAGGCTCCTTAGCCATCCTTTTTCGTTGAAAATTCAAAAATGTCATTGAAATTTTTTCTTTTTTTGTCTACAAATACATCTTCTTTTTGTAGAAATTGCATATTGTTTGGTATAAAACTGTAACTGCCTGGTTAAAGATTAATATATTTCGGTTGAAAATTGACTAGTTTTTTGAACATTCATATTTTTCGGTTGAAAATTCAACTTTTTCATAGAAAATTTGTATTTTCGGCTCGAAAATTCAACAATTTGGTAGAATGTTAAATATTTAGTCGAAAGCTGAACTTCATTATTAAAAAATAATTGTTCTAATTGAAGATTCATCATTTTAGTAGAAAATACATTTCTTTGGTTGAAAATTCATGTATTCTGTTCAAAATTCTACTTTGCTTGGTAGAAAATTAATTTCCTTTGTAGAAAATTGAACTATTTTGTTGTTGAATAAAAATTATAATCTGTTTTGGTTGGAATATGTTGAAAATTCATAATTTTATGCAGAAAACTCAACCCTTTGGTTAAAAGTTAAAATACTTTCTTGAAAATACTGTGTCGGGTTGAAATTAATTTTTTTAACTGAAAATTTACCTCTTTGGTTTTAAATTATACCGTTTGGTTTGAAAATAACTTTTTTGTAGAAAATTCGTCTTTTTGGCTTAAAAATTCAACAATTTGGTAGAAAATTCGTTTTTGTAATAGAAAATTAATTTTCTGAATAAAAATTTTACTATTTTATTTTTTTGTATTTTTTTCGTTTTTTTTATCTTCTTTAGTTTAAAAATTTAACTATTTGGTAGAAAATTAATGAAATTTTTTCAAAATTCAGCTATTTAGTTGAAACTTTATGTATCCTGTATTAAAAGGTAGATATAAAGACGTGATTTCTAGTGACGACGATTATTGCATCTGTTTACATTACCGATGAGAAGATTTATACTGACAAGTTACTGCGATCGTACAGAATTCGGCTGGGGCGAATTTTTGTTTTTTGAAAAATTTATTTAATCTTAAAAAATGTTAATGAATTCATCCTGTGCTGTTTTTTTGAATTTTTTCAGAGCCTTTTTTCAACGAATAGGATCAATAAGTTTAGGACATCAAGAAAGAATGTATTTCCAATAACTCTTTTCTACGATACTTTGCAAATATATAATAATTTTTAATTATTTTAACAATTTTCATAAACATATTCAGAGTTTGGCTATTTTTCAAGGAATAGGTACAATTTGTTTATGGAGTCAACTAAGAATGTCTTTCTGATGACTCTTTTTTACGTTGCTTTACAAATTCAGATTTGTGCTATCTTCAACGAATAGGCTACATTTTTTTATAGAATTAACCAGGAATATCTTTCCGATTACTTTTTTTTATGATGCTAAGAAGAGTTTCTCTGATGACTCTTTTCTATGTTGCCATGGCCGTAGCTATGGGGGGGGGGGCATTGTGGGGCAATGCCCTCCCTTAAAATACCAATGCCCTACTTTAAAAAATACAATTGATCAGATCAGATCAAGTAAAATTTTTACTTTCGCCCTACCTGTAACCACCGCTGCGCTACCTTAAATTCAACTCTAGCCACGGCCCTGTATGTTGCTTCTGTAAATTTACAAAAATGAGTAATTATTTAAACAATTAACATAAATAAATTAAGAGTTTGGCTATTTTTCAACGAAGAGGCTCAACTTGATGACGGAATTAACAAAGAGTGAATTTTCAATAAGTCTTTTCTACGTGACTTTGCAAATTAAAAATAATTATTAATTATTTAAACATTTTTTATAAGGCTTCCGTTTTCGGTACCGATCGTGAGAGAACTCTTTTGTGTCAAGTGTTGTTTTTTTGGCTTTGGTGAAGGGAATCAGCGTGTGTGGATGCAGAAAGGGCAGTGAGTGAGGAGATCAGGGGTAAAGGAAGAAGGGTGAGTGAAGGCAAGGGTGTAAAGTGTGAAAGTAAGTTGTGAGAAAGGGAAATTGGAGCGCGTAAGTTTTGAGGTTAGGAGTAGAAAACTAGTTGCGGGGTAAGGGGTAGGCGAGTAAAGAGCGGGAAACGTCGCGGAATACTGGACAAGGTAGGATACTAGGATGCCGACGGTACGAAGCCCACAATCGGGC
>CAKNYM010046744.1:52233-79949 GCA_932195095.1 Andricus curvator
GCTATCCGGCCGGCTCCCGGTCGGATCCCTGTTACCATTCCTACACGTGATTTATTCAACTGTTTTGTAAAAAGCTCCTCATTTTGGCTTGAAAATTTAACATTATGGATGACATTTTTTGATTGCCTAAAAAATCTTTCTTAATTGAAAATTGAACTTTCTTAGTTGAAAATAAATTTATTTGTTTGTTGATGATTTAACCATTTTGTTAAAAATCCGTCTTTTTTGTTCAATTCAACTGTTTTTTATTTAAAATAAAAATCTTCTCTTGGGTAAAATATAAAATATTACATTTTTTGTTCCGAATCGATTTTTTTTTTCGAAACTTCAACTACTTGGTTGAAATTTGAACTACTTTGTTAATTCATAAGAATAAGATGAAGGGGTGGGGATGAAAACTTACGGACCTGGCAAAGGGTCGTACGTGGTTCAAAATTTCATTTTAAATAACTTTACGTAATCTATACAGAGCCCTTGAAACAGTTTTAGGAATTTATTTATCGCGATTATCTCAAGTTTGAAACCAAGGTTCCTCAACTTATAGAAACAAAATTCTTATAAATTTAAGAAAACGGAATATTCAGGTCATAAGGTGTAAAGTTGTCGCAAATTACAAAACAATTCTTTCTCTTGTTATATTTTGCCAATGAGTGAAGTAATCTGCTGATAATGATAGACAGCTTATATTTTTTCCCCTGTTTGACTTTTTCTTATTTTACGAAAAAATGTTGTAATATTTTTTTAAGAAAATGATGATAAAGATGAATATCGTGAAGAAAAAGAAGAACAAGCTGAAGATGTAACAAATAATAGGCTGTCTCTTCAGTCATCGCATCGCTTCGCTGACATCGCTAGCGGCAGTTTTTTGACCCGCTTTCTCTTTTCCCACCCGATTTGTCTTTATTATGGCATGCTTCCACGCATATTTTCTTCAACTGGAAAATTCACGAACAGGTCTAGCTAGTGGCCACCTGTTTCACTACCGGTTTGACCGATTGAATCGACAACGACTGTACAGAGATGGAATAACTTGTTAATTGTATAAATATCGATATTTTTACGATATTTTTTCAAAGCCCAGATGGATAAAGTCAGTGGCTAATTATCTATGAGAAAAGATTAGAAAGTCTTTATTTTTGCATATGGAAATTCACTGCGTACATGCCAATCCAATTATTAAGAAACCCATGACGCTATTTTCGATTAATATCTCGAAACTATTGTAGTCGGGAAACCCGCTTTTGTGATTGGATGAAGCTTTCATTTGTTTCGCCGTATTAAAAAAAGTCTACAAACGATAGATAAAGTTACATTTTCTAAAATCATGGCACTGATGAATAGGACACATTTACAATTTTTCTTTTATCTTCAATCTAATTTATATTAGAGAGTAAAAATATCTTAAATTAAAATCTGAAACCTAACTGAAACAAACGTTTATCTGGATTCAAGTAAAGTTGATAACACTTCCAGAAAACGTATTATTCAATTTTAAAAACGAGCTCTAAGTTGTTGCAAGTCATGTAAAATTTACAGAATGATGCATAACAACTATTCATACATATGTATATGATATTATTCGAAATATACCTATTGCTTTTAAGGTTATATTATATATATTATTGATACTATATTACCAACAAATATTTTCAATGTTCCAACCTTGAGAAAACTGCTTTGTTGGGAGAATAAAAAATATTTTTTGATATAATATAACAATAATATGTTTAATACACGGAAGATACATAGGAAATAAATAATATAAGATATGCGTCTTTCGATACAAGCAGAATGCTTTACTGACTGATAAAAATATACATAACTGTTTTATGAATGCCTTCCTTCCAGTTTAATGTCAGGTTTCGACTTTCTGCATACATTTTTCACATTCGTTTCCAGGGCTCAAGGAGACTTTGTTGGTTCCATAATGCCTTCACATCGAACCGGTTTCCGTACTTTTAACTTTTTTCTTTAAAAAGTATGCACTGCTAAAAATGTCAAGTTTTTTGCAATAAATGTTTTCAAATTTTCAATAAAGATGATATAATGAAATACAGAATCTTTAATAAAATGTGTTTAGACATAGTATAACTCTTGATTAATTATAATTAAACTAGTAGTAAATATGTACGCGCGCTAAGTTCGCGTTCACTTCTCTGTATTTTTATTTCCTAACATTGTAAATATAATTATTGTGGGGGGTTGTATTGATCCTTGCACAACATCAATTGAGAAGAATCTATACAAAATATGAACAAAGTAAAAAATTATTCTTAAACAAATTTTTGAATATTAACAATAAATAATCATTTAAAATTAGAAGCGTTCAAATTTTAACAAAAGCATATCAAACGATTTTGAATTGGAAAAGTTTGAATTCAAACTTTTTTAGATTATAAAGTAAAATTTTCAAAAAAGGACAATAGTTCAGATATAATGAAAAGGAATCGAACTTGCCTCATTTCTAAATAAAATCCTTTAAAATTGAATAATTTGAAACTGAAAGTGAAATTGAAAAAAATTTGAAACAGAAGCTCTCAACAATGAAAAATTTCAAACTGAAATGTTAGAAATTTATCACTTTCATCAGAAAAGGGTTCAAATTATATAATTTATAATTGAAAGAGTTGAAAAATTAACAATTCTGTTTTGAATTAAAGAATTTATAAATTAAATGATTTCAGATTTAAATTTCGCAAATTGGACAATTTGAAACTTTAAAAATTAAATATTTTCAACTTCAAATTTTCGATATTAGATCATTTGAATTTCAAAGGAATTTAAATTATATTATTTTTAATTAAAAGTCTTCCAGATTGAATAATTGAAAACTAAAAACTTTTAAATTTAAATCATTTCAATTTGAAGCGATTAAAATTTGACAATTTTAAATTAACAACCTAATTAAATGTTTCAATCTCGAAGGTTCTGAAATTCTAGAGTTTTAAATTTTCATTCCATAGAAAAAATGTCTACTACGGAACGTTGAAAATTAAACGAACCCGAACTGCCATATTAAAAATTTTGTTATACTCCAACCCTTTAAAATTTCAATTATTTTAAGTAAACTCAAGTCATTCAAGGATAAAAAATGGTTGATTATACTTTTCAAAATTCAACCATTTTAATTGTAATTAGAAAATTATAACTATTAAAGGAAAAAATAAAAAGTTCTTTAACATGAAAATTCAGAACTCTAAAATTGTAACCATTAAAAATCATCAGTACTGGCCCAGTACTGGTCGCCAGAACAGATCATCGGAAATTCGCCATGTACTGGCGGATGTTTGGCTCTACGATCAGGGCAGTACTATGCCGACAGTATAAATATTAAGAAAATGAAAAAATACGTTTAAAAATATAGTTCGTGTGTACTGAAATTTCAAAAAAATATAAATAAAAATATCGCGATAATAAATTATCAATGTTCTGAAAAAATTATAATTGATATAATTCTTTAACGTGGTAAAATAGTCTAAAACACCTAAAAAGCAAAACGTTTCGTCGATACGAAATTTTAAATGCTCCTCAAAAAAAGCATTTTATGGCATTATCAAAAGTTCTAAAATTTTCTAAAACGCGAAAAAAAAACAAATATTACACAAAGAAAAATTTTATTACATTTAAATTATTCATTTACAAATTATTTCATTTATATTCCCGTTAACAGTACATTTATTTTACATCTATATGATTTAGTATAATAATAAAAAAATTAATGAGAAAAAAAAGTAAAAAAATGGTTGTTTCAACTTTTTTAAGATGTGGCTTATGAGGATGTTTTTTCATTATATTTCAATTTTGTAGCTATAGACTATAGAGGAATGGACTGCTAGGCGATAGATTTAGGTATAGATGTAGGTTCGAACCCCTGTAGCGTTAGAAATTTTATTTGTAATATAATGTTTGAAAATGTAATATATGTATTCATTCTAAGCAGGACATTTATATGGACAAAATACTCGGAATCAATTATTTTTTATTTTTCAAATACCTTTTTTGTTATATCTTTAGAATATAGCAATAGTGGGTGTTCAAATTAAATAAAAAGGTTGAAATTTAGATTTCTGTAATTATACATAATACTCGGACGATATGCAGTCGTATGATGATGAATGGATGGTCCTAAAAACAATTGAATGTTTTTTTTAATCATTTTTAAAAATAACTCCTGCATTTTCATATGCCAGCGGTTTGCCAATACAGAACCAGTACTGGTGTGCAGTACTGCGCTAATAACGCACGCCAGTACTGCGGTGCATTACCAGCCATTTACTGGCCCAGTACAGATGCCCAGTACTGGGACTCCGGCCTGGGTTGAGCATTCAAAACTTTAATTATACACTGAAAAAAAAATTTTCTTGATTCAAGGAAATGCGTTTCTTTGGTTTTTTTTCTTTCGACCAAGTAATTGTTTACTTCAGTTAAGTTAATATTGTTTAGATGCAAAAGATTCACGCATTAATTCAAGGAAATGATTTCTTTGTGTGAAATTTCTTTAATATGAGTAAATATTTCTTCGCATTAAATGCGAAAAATATCAAGACAAAGAAATGATTTCCTAGAAGGTAGGAATCTAGGTTTATTGAATACGTTTTAGGCGCCTAAAGAACTCCTTCTTTAGTCCAATGAAATCGATCCCTTGAAATGGATAAATATGTTTTAGAATCGAATAATTCATACATCATTGGAGCAATTAGTTAATTTTTTTTTAGTCAAGAAAATATTCACTCAAGATAAATGAATTTTCATTCAATTGAAGAAATATTTATTTCATGCTAAGAACTGTCAAACCCATAATAATAAAACAGTCATCTAAATTTAAAAAATATTCTTTCACGATAAATCGATATTCGTTCAATTGAAAAAAAAAATTATTTAACACTATAAGTTGATATAATTGTTGCAACGAAATAATGACTTAAATTGAAGAAATACTTATTCAAGATAACTGAATATTCATTCAGTTAAACAAATATTTATTGCATTCTAACAATTATCATAATAAACACAATAATAAAATTGTTTGAATGTAAAAAATATTCTTTCAATACAAATGTATATTCATTAAATTGAAAGAAATATTTATTGCAAGCTAAAAGTTGATATAATAATTGCAACGAAATAATTACTTAAATTGAAGAAATATTAATTGAAGATAAATGAATATTCATTCAATTAAATAAATATTTATTGCATTCTAACAATTATTGTAATCAACACAATGCAAGTATTATTTAAATTTAAAAAATATTCTTTTAATATAAAGGTATATTCACTAAACTGAACAAAATATTTATTCCATGCCAGAAGTCGACATAATCATCGCAAAGAAATATTTATTTGATTCAATGAGTTCGATTCTTTGAATTGATTCGGACGCATTTGAATCAATTAATTGTGCATATTTGAATCAAGTCCTTAAGTTTATTCAAATCAAACCAATAATGATTTAATTCAAAATAATATTAATTAAATTAAAAATATATTTATTTCTTACAAAGAGTTCATGCATTTATAACAATGAAGCATTTATTTAGATGAACAAGGTATTGTGTTTGCATACATATTTATTTCTTCATTTGAAGGAAATGTTTTATTTGCTTACTAGAATTAAATTATTCATAACAAATAAACATTTTTTCCAACAAAGTAATTATTTTTTCAAATCAAACATTCAATAATTTGGCATAATTTGTTTCAATCGAATACTTCTTTAGATCAAAGAAGTCTGTTGTTAAATTCAATATCCATGTTTTTGATTTGAAGAAATATTTCTTTGGCATTTATGGCGAGAGCTAAATACGGCTTTCCGCCTTATAATTTCCATGTTGCGACAGCGTAGTGGTCATCGTTCTGGATTTGACACTCGACGGACCCAAGTTCGATTCCTGCTGGAGGTGGATTTTTCATCGAATTTTTCTGTTTCAGGTTCATCAAGATTGTAAAATATATTCGTGATGCGTTGTTTAAATTAAATATGTATAATAATAACAATGTTAATTATAATTTAGGCTGAAAGAATCCATTTGTTTATTTAGGAAAATATGTACTACACTGTTAAAAAAGCGGAGTTAAAATCAACTCCGAAGCATACCCTATAAAAGTCCCACTGTTTTGAGTAAACGGCAAGCGGAGTAGAAGAAGACGAGTTAAAATGTAACTCTTGGAAAAGAACTTCCTAACTGCACTGTCCGGAGTTATTTCAATCAACTCCGTCCTGACCCTATAGTTGTCCCACGACACCATCAGAAGTTGATTTTAAGGAGTAAGTATCGCTGAAAAGTAACACTAAAGGGAGTATGTCGCGTCGGTGCGATTTGTTATTTAATATTTAGAAAAAAGATTTTAAAAAACGATAAAAAGAGTGATCTATGGCAACCAGACAAAGCGGGTGAAAATTGTATATATGAATCAGAATTGGGATACGAAGAATTCATAGACGCTGGTAAGTATAATTGTATATAATAATAATTAAGAACATATCCATGATGCTCTTGAATCTTTTTGTACGATTTAAAAAACTCGTGTGGATTATTCCTGTTAAAATTGGTAAATAAGACTCAGAAATGTCAAGGAATATTTTTTGAATGCTCCGAAAGCATATTCAGAACAATTTTCCAAGCATTTCTTTATCAATTTTAAGAGGAATAATCCAGCGACTTTTTTAAATTGTACAAAAAGATTCAAAAGCATGATGGATATGTTAATAATTAATCAAATATATACAATGATACTTACCGGCGACTATAAGTTCTTCGTATCCCAATTCTGATTCATATATACAATTTTCACTCACTTTGTCTGGTTGCCATAGCTCACTCTTTTTATCACCAACATATTTCACTTTCCTAAAAATTAAATAACAAATCGCACTGACGCGACACGCGACCATCTAGAATTCTGGATTCCAGAATTCTCATGTTTCGAGTTCGCAGTTTCGCACGCGTTGACTTGCGGCCATGATGTGGCGAACAACTGTGAAGAGAGTGTTTTGCAAGTTTTCTGCGAACGCAGCTCCGAACATAAACTCCATAAGAAGTCCCGCCAAGACTCTTTAACTCCGGATTGAGCATGGGTTAAGATTTTGTTTCTGTGCGGTGCGAATTAATTATATTCACTCTGAATGCACTTCAGAACCTTTTGCTCACTGTATTTTACTGTAGAGTAAAATATGCGGAGTTGAATGCATTCGATACTGAGTCGATTTTATAATCCGAAAAATTGTACTCTCAACTCCGCTTGCCATTAACTCCTCAAATTTTTAACAGTGTACAGTTGAAGTACGAACTACGTTATTGCACTCGCGCATGGTTTAGGCCAAAGAAATATTTGTTTGAATCAGTGGGATATTATTTTGCTTCAAATACTCAAAAATTTGATGCGAAAAAATAGTTTTGTGAGCCTATAAAATATTTGCTTGATTTTAAAATATATTTCTTTCCATCAATTCACATATTCTCATCTCAAAGAAATATTCATTCCCATTCATGGCACATTCATTTGGAACAATGAGTCATTTATTTGGTTTAAAATGAATATTTCTGTCTTTGATTCATATTTCTTTGATTTAAAGAAATATTTCCATCCGATCAATAGGTCGTATTTTTGAATTACAGTACGCTTCATTGAAACAAAAAATCAAATCTGTCAATTAAAAAAACGTTTATTTTATCCGATCGACAATACTTTCAATTAAGAGAATATTTCTTAGAATTGAAATTGTATTCGATCATATCAACTGACTGATTTTTTAATCCAAATATCTAATTTCATTCAGTTAAGGACATCGTCCATTCGCTCAAATAATATTTCAGAGGCTGAAGCATGCTTCAATAATTTCTTATTTTTCATACAATTAAACGAATTCTTTGAATTGAAGAAATACATGATTGGACGTATTCAGTACGACCATTTCTTTGAATCAAAGAACTTTTTTTTTCAGTGTACATTGAAATTATACAAATTTTATAGCCATTTACATCAATCAAAATTGAAAGAATTTTAAATATCGTAAACCTTCCCAGGCCAAAAAATTATACATAGTCGGAAATATAATATATATGATTTTAATTTCTTCATACATTTTTTATATAAAACAAATAAAAATGATGGATCATTGCTTCCACTATGCATGAACTAAATATATAATAATTCTTCCGCCTTTTGAAGTGAAACTATTCTAAAAACGTTGACAATTACATACTTCCTGATTGTAATCATTAAAAATTATTTAATTCAAACACGAAGTCGTTAACAATTATTAATTATCAAATTGTGCATGATGGTTTCTAAAATTTAATCATTCTAATCTAAATTACAAAATTAAGAATTGTAAAATCAAGGGGAGCAACTTCATGTTGAAGCCAATTTTAGAAGATGTAAAACTGACGTATTTTAATGAACTTCAACGTGAAAAGAATGAATAAATGAATAGTAGATTTTTATAGTTAATCCAGTGTATATTTGAAATTTCAATGTGTATTGTGTACTAAAAAGGGTGATTGCATTTTCAAGAAATTGCTAACAGTGTGGATACCTATTGCAACCCATTTTACATAGAATAAATTAAATTCAACTATTTATCGTATTTATTAGCATTAAAACCGCTATGTACTTTAACGTGTTATTTCTTATCTCTCGTAGAACATAAACACTACATGACTGTTTGTACAAAACGGCACATGCAGAGTTTACATTCCGCAAAGAAGCAGAAATAACAGGTTATTGCATCCGGCAGCTCAGTTGTGGTTCATATCATACGATAATTCTATGTTTATATCAACAATCTTGGTGCTACATTCAGAAAAAAGTTTTGTTTGAATCAAACAGCCTTTGTATGAAATGTATTAGAGACAGAAGTTGATTCGAATAAAGTTTTTTTAAGTTCTAAAATCTGATGTTTGAACCAAATAAATTTCTCCTGAAAAAAGCTACAAATGTAGGTAATTGTAAGAATTTCTCGATGAATTCATACTTAAAAATTCGTTTAATTGAAGTTAGCAAGTCTCTTTAGATTGTGTCTAAAGAGGCCCGCTTTAGATTGGTTCTCAATTATTCTTATTGGTAGAAACTCAACTATTTGTTAAAATTTTCTATGAATTTCGCTGAAAATTCGTTCATTTTAGTAAAAAATTAATCTTCCTGATTGAAAATTCATCTTCTTGGTTGAAAATTGAATTATTTGGTTGAACATTCAACTATTTCATATAGAAAGCTCGTATTTTTAGCTTAAATTTCAACATTTCCAATGATTTTTCTTTTCTATTAGTTTGAAAATTAATTTTTTTATGTAGAAATTTTATAATTTTCTGTAAAAATGCAACTGTTTGGTTATAAATTAATCTACTTTGGTTGAAAAACAACTTTTTTATTGAAAATTTACCTTTTCACGTTCAAAATTTAACTGTTTTGCAGAAAACTCGTTGCTTTTTTCGTTGGAAATTAATATTTTTAACTGTAAATGTAACTATTTCATTCTTTGTTCGAAAATTTACTCCTTCAGTTGAAATTCAACTATTTAGTTGAAGATGTATCTATCATGTTAAATATTTCTAATGTTTGGTAGCAAATTAATCTTTTGGTTCAAAATTAAACTATTTGGTTAAAGATTTATATATATTTTTGAAAATTCGTCTTTATTGTTTCAAAAGGCAACTGTTTTGTTGAAAATTAATCTCTATTAGTTTAGAATTCAAGTATTTTATTTACAATTCGTCTTTTTTGTTGAAGTTTAACTGTTTTTCATTTAAAATAAAAATCTTTTTAGTTGAACTATCAACTATAACATTTGTTGTTGAAAATTCATCGTTTTAGGTAGAAAATTCAACTCCTTGGTTGAAAGTCTAACTACTTTCCTAAAATTAAATTTTGATGGTTAAAGATTAATATCTTTAATTGCACATTTATCATATTGAAAATTCGTTTATCTGGTAGAAAATTAATTATTAATTCGTGTTTTTGGCTTCGAAATTAAAAAGTTTAAAAAAGTCGTTATTTAAAATAAAAAATTGATCTTTGAAATAAAAATGTATCCATTCCTTTTTTGGTTAAAAAATGATCTTTTTTGGTTAAAAAGTCATCTTTTTCAGTTAAAAAATTCAACAGTTTGATTGAATATTGATGTGATTTATTGAAAATTCATCTTTGTTGGTAGAAAATTAATCTTCTTGGTAAAAAAATCAAGTATTTGTTAAATATGTATGTATTCCCTTAAAACTTTATATTTTTTAGTAGAAAATTATTCTTCTTGAATGAAAAATGATCTTTTTGGTTGAAAATTTAATATTGGTTGATAACAAATTTAACTGTTCTGTAGAAAGTTCGTCTTTTTAGCTTGAAAGTTCAACATTTTAGATAAAATTTGTCTTCTCTATTGCCTGAAAAATCTTGCTTGGTTGAAAATTCAGTTCTTGTTTAAAATTCGTGAGTTTAGTTTGAAAATTCATCTCTTTTGGTAGAAATTTCACCTTTTTGGGTTAAAAATTCAACGCTATATTCAATTGACATATGCATTGCTACAAATTTTTTTTTAATTTCCGAAATATTTCAGATACAAAATGAACGGAATTTCCCAAATGTTTGTTATCGCATTGATTTTGCGCAATGATTATGAAGGGAGACAACAAACTAGCTTTCAACATAATACTCATTTATATTGATAATTATAAATTTATATGAGATTGAATATACATTTAGTATATAAATTAAGAAATTTATATTACATTTAATATACATGTGTGTGCAAAGTCATTTGCATATATTGTATATGAAGTCACTGAAGATTTTTTCTGGCAGTGTACACAAAACTTGCATTGCATATTTCGTAAAATTATGGTAAAAATTTCAAACAGTGTACTTTCTCTTTTCTTTGGGAGAAAAAAGAAAAAACACTTCAGAGAGAAGCCACTAATTTAGTATAATACCCGACTAAACCAGTTATTTATTTCTAGAAAAAACATGATATAACATATATAATAAATGGTACAGTCTTGTTAAATAATGGTATTCGATTTTTTGTGTGAAAATTATAATAAGTATCTTTGTTTTTCATCTATCTATATAACTATGTTCGATCCTTTTCATGCCACATGCTCTAATAAATATTACTTTCTATACTTCAATATTTATCATACGGCTCACTGCTTCGACCAAAAGGGCTTTCACTGAGTCTTATCAGAGACAATGAATCAAATATTACAATAATCCTTAAAGTCGAAGGCCTGCTGAATATCAAAGGATTTTTTTTTGTTATAAAAATCCAAAATTGACAAAGTGGGGAGAAAATGGATTTTCTAAAACAATGATACTTTTTAAAGTTATAATTTTGGTGAGTTCTCATTTAGCGAACATGATGTGATATAGTGCTTCTCCAAGGAAAAGGTGTTTATTGGATTATAAAGAAAAAGTTTTAATTTTTATGAACATATTTTTATAAACCATATTTTTTTCCTTGTATCTACAGTTTTCCGAAAATCTAAAAAAAATACAAATTATGAAATAACAATGGCACTTGCAGCTTTAAATCACCACTAACTATTGAATTACGACCTCTAAAATAGGTAGGAATTCATAATCTGAACTGCTTAAATAATTTTGTCTTTCTATTTTTTTTTAATTTACTCACAATGTTGAAAAAAGCACTGACTAGCTAGAGGTCTGCTTAGAATTTTTAGCAGCTTAGGATGGTCCAAGAAATGTTTTTCTCCATACCTCGGTCGAAAGTACGTACTTTCGGCATCAATTTTAAGGCAGAAAGTCTAAGATTTGTGCATTGGTAAGATTATACACGCAACAGCGGGAGCAAAAAATTTTATTGTGCACACCGATCAGTGATGCCAATGTGGGCGCCTTGAGATACTACTGCGCTTGCGTTAGGGTTGCGCTCTGGTTGGCCACAGTTGGCGCGGAGTTTAAAGTATAACATTTGATTCAAGTTGAGAAAAAAATTCATAACACATATATTTTCTAAGTAATAGTTTATTTTCATTGAATTCCAAAAACGAACTTAGATTTCACAGACAAAATTTCAATAAATACAATTTATATAAATTTTTGTGAATTTTATGATAATTATTGATTTCAATTGCAAGAATTATTTTTAATACCCATTTTGAATTCTGCGCCAACTGCAGCCAACTAGCGCGCCCACATTGGCATCACTGACACCGATACATTACGATAAATGAGTCGCTAACCGCTGTCACTCTTGTTTTTACGTATACTAGTAGTCTTGCGCGCGCCAAGGCGCGCGCTCATTAATTTTTTGTATGAAAAAGAGTAAACCAAATACTTATTTTTCTATGTTATCTATATTTATTTAATGTTACAAAATATTTGTAAAAAATAATTAGAAGGCACTACAGGATGATGTACGTAGCCTTCATTAAGGAGCTCCTTTTCATATTTTTTCTCTGTTGAAGCTAAAGGAGTAATGGATTTCTTTTAATTTATTTGTAGGTAAATTCTGCCATCGTTATCATCTTGAAAAAATTATAAATATAATTATAATTCAATCTATTATAATCGGCTCTTAAATTTGTTTAACACTCAACTTATTTGTAAATTATATTTTGGCTAGAATGAAGATAGGAATCAGAAGATTATTTATCATAGCGTGCTACGCCCCAGTTGACAGTGAGCCGCGAAAAGTCAAAGACGCCTTCTGGGACACTTTAAATGACACAATAAGTACTTGCGATCCAGGTGAAAGAATAATTCTGCTAGGAGATATGAACGGATGGGTCGGCGTTCAACGTCAGGATACAGATACAGAAAGGGTACTAGGTAAATTTGGTGATCCAAGAAAAAATTATAACGGGGAAAAATTAGTTAGATTATGCCTAGAAAAGGGCCTATTTATTACCAATACTTGGTTTCGACATAAAATGATCCACACGTACACCTGGTGTAAAGGAAATAACCGCAGTGTAATTGACTTCGTTATTGCGGATGAAAGACTAAGAGAACTAGTCAAAGATACAAGAGTCATGAGGGATTCCGAATGCAATACTGATCATTACCTTTTAATCTACACTGTTAAAAATAGTATTAAATTTAAAATACCAATGTATATTAAAATTAATATCTCAAGCATATGAAATCCCTATTTAGGTACGTGTTTATTAAATTTCATATACAATCATGATAATCGCTCAGATAATTCCATTTTACACAAAATCAAAATAAGATTAGCAGTAATTTTCGATTCTTAATAATAAAACATGATACCTTCTTGCAATTAATCAAAAATAAAATTGGATTTCAAGTCGAAAAGTTCAATTACGTAAAGAAATGACAGACCTAACCTATACACTCAACTATACTCACATTAAATTTCTACCATTCAGGGCAATTTTTGGAAAGATTTCCACTTGTACGTTGCACTTTAATCATAAAAAGAAATTCAATCGACGAATTCTAGATTATTACTTCAATTGCGAATATTTGATAAGATTTAAAGAAATAAAAGCACTTTAAGTTTTCAAGCACGCTGCTATACCGACATGTATATTAAATTTAATATATAGTGTACAGCTATTCATATTTTAATGTATATTAAATTTCCATTCCTGTGTATGCAAATGACTTCACATACATTTGTATTAAATTTAATACAGATTTTTCTAACAGTGTATAAAATAAACTTAGGGCGGGGATGGAGAAGAAAGAGAACACAAAAAACGAAACAAACTCGAATAAAGATTGAAAATTTACAGAAACCGGAAGTGCGAATAAAGTTTCAAAATAAGTTAAGCGAACGCATAGATAGGGCAACTTGGGAAGCGCTTATAAGCAATAATGATATAGAGGGCGCGTGGGCTTTATTACGGGATATCATTGTTAAAACTGCAACTGAAGTGTGTGGTACAACAGTGGTAGGAAGAAAGTCTGGTGATGCGTGGTGGAATGATGAAATTCAGGCAGCCCAGCAAGAAAAGAAAAAAGCGCACAAAAGAACATTAAACATGACAGGTCTTAGCGATGAGGAGAGAAATAGACTCAAAAATGATTACAAAGACAAAAAGAGGAAAATTAAACGACTAGTCAAGAAGAGTAAAGAAAAAATTAGAACAGAAGAAGAGAACAAAATACAAAACTGCTTTGAAGGAATTATGAAACTATTATATAAACAGTTAAAGGAAAGTAAAAGTACAGAGTTTGCCAGCATGAGAAACAGCAAAGGTGAAATGCTATATGATATAGACGAGATAGTAGATGCTTTAAAAGACTCTTTTAAAGAACTATTAGGAGGTGAAGATATAGGACAACAAAACTGCGACATAGAACATAATGCATTAGAAAACCAAATTGAAAAAGTCTGTGTCACTGAGGTCAAAGACATAATAAAGAACTTGAAAAACGGTAAGGCTGCTGGTGTAGACAGTATTAGCGCTGAAATGCTTAAATACGGTGGCGAGTACATACCTCACAGGCTGTGCGAATTGATAAATTTATGTATGTATGGAGACGGGGGAAGTCCCAGACGATTGGAAATGGTAATGGAAATCACAGAAGAAAAGATATGGGAAGTCCAAAGTGGATTTATGCCAGGAAGATCATGTACAGATCAGATATTTAGCCTAAGACAGATCACAGAAAAAAGCTTGAGAGTAGGAAAAAAAGTTTTCTGTGCATTTATTGACCTAGAAAAAGCATTTGACAAAGTAAATAGAAATAAACTTTGGGAAGTCCTTAAAGAGTACGGAGTAAATGGAGGGCTCCTAAAAGCAATAAAAACAATATATACAAGTAGTAAAGCGAGTGTAAGGGTAAATGGAAAACTGAGTGACTGGTTCGAAATTATGCAAGGCGTGAAACAAGGATGCGTTATGTCCTCGTGGCTATTTATCACATTCATGGATAAGTGTCTAAGAACTGCCCTCTTCGATGAAGAAGGTGTAGATCTCGAAACAGTCAAGGTACGTGGGTTAGCTTTCGCAGATGACAAAATTGTTATGGCAGAATCAATTGAGGACTTGCAAAGAATGTTGAATAAACTTAATACAAGCATGAAGAACATGGACCTCAAAATTAACGTAAATAAAACAAAAATCATGGTGTTTGAGGGAAAAAGTGAGAAAACAATATGCAACATTGTCCTAAATGATGAGAGATTAAAAAAAATTAGAAAAAAATTAGGAAAAATTAGGAAAAATTAGGAAAAATTAGAATCATTTTATAACATATTGAGAAATTTTTAAAAAATTTAAAAATAGTTGCAAATTTGAAAATATTTGAAAAAGTTTAATACAAAATGTAGATTTTTGAACAATTCGAAATAAAATTCTTGAATATTTTTAAGGATGTTGAAAGGTTTCAAAATAAGGAAAAAAAAATTTTAGATTCCTGTGAAAATTTGTAATGATTTTTTATTTTGAAAAATTTATTTCTGAAGAAAATTTAAAAATATTTCTATACATTTCAAAAGTTCTCTAAAATACCTACAAAAATCTGGAGGATTTTCAGGCATTTTTTTTTTATTTTGAAAGATTTTCCACTATTTTATGGAAAAATCGAGTCAGTTCAAAATATATATCTGAATTTAAGAAGTTTTAAAAGTCTTAAAAATTATTTTTCGGGTCAAATCAAAAAACTGCATGCATGTGTAATGCGCGATTGATGATGCTAGTAGTTCCAAAATATAAAAGTGACGATAGTTATTTTTTTCCTAAAAATTATTGATAAAAAGTTACATTTTTGAACGGTAAGAATAACGATTCTCGTCATATAACGGCAACGATAACTAATTACTTTCAAAAAGTAACTTGCCCATTACTGTATTTGATATTTCAATTTTGAAGAAACCGAAAAGCACCTTTTACCTATTTTCATAATTTTTAAGACAGAGCGAGAGAGCGTGAATTGTATTGCAACGCATTTCAAGCCATATACGCATACTCTACTTGCCAGAAAATTGGAGACCGTAAAATACTTTAATTGAATTCTTGAGCAATAAAATGAGCCAGACTATTTTGCGGTCGCGGCAATGTGCCGCTACACAATCGAGGGTGGACATATATGCACGAGATACACATACTGAACATTTTTCACATACACTTGCTCAATACCTAAAATACTCACCTAATAAAAGTTTAATGCTTCAATACCACAATTGAACAATATTACAAGTATCGAAGCATGAAAGACACGGCTTGTGAGGATAAAATTTCATAAAAAAATATATTATATAGAGCCCGCACCGTATGGACTGAAAATATGAACGAAAGTTCTCATAAATATTAAAGATCAACAAATTCGAAAAGTATCTTTATGAGTAACTTCAAATTAGCATAACATAGGAAGTAAAGGAATATTAAGAGATATGCCAGGACAGGAAAGTGTGGCGAAAAATAGTTTATAAGAAATGCATGAGGACAACGAATGTCAATGGAGTGAATGACGCCTGAAACGAAAGACCTTGGATACTAATGGGCTCGAGTGGAAAGCTTTACAGGGTGACTTTGTGAATTTCTTCGCCTGGGATGATTGCTAGAAAGATTGACCAGTGACCTAGGTCGGAGCAGTGTTGCAGAAAGAACGTATTAATCAAATAAATAACACGACTCACGCTTACCCCGAAAGGGATATGGCTTAATGGCATAATTATAATAATAAATAATAGAAATATTCTCCAGTACTTTCCTATTAAAAATTTCCGTGATGAGGAAGCCTAAAAAACCTCGAAACATGTTGGATCTGGTAGTGTAAAACAGACGGATAAATAATAGAGAAAAGAGAGCGAGGTGGTTTGGTTGTCTTTTTTCTCTTTTTTCTTCCTCTCTTTTCAATTGTTATATAACTGTCTCCAATAAGCCGATTACAATGTTATTTAGAAACACATTTCTTTCATTTTAACACTCATTTGGTTATTTTAATTTTATTATTTTTTAATGTACTTCCAAAAATTTAACACTTATTACCCATAAGAAAAAAAGTTTTTGTAAACTTATTCCGAATCGTCAATATTACGTGAATCGAGTTGAAACTCAACCTTTCTCTTTACAATTAGCACTGTTTTTAATTTCAAATTGCCAAATGTTAAGCGCTTATACATATCAAGTACAAGCTAGAAAACGACATTCCAAGTTGGTAAGAAGATTTTCGATTTCAAAATATATGCTACGATATGCTTTCATAGCATATCGTTTCGGAACACGTTTTTATTATGCAGTACGCAAAGCGGAAAGAATGAATGTGGGGCACATTACACGGTAATGTGGTTTTACCCAACGGGTCTTTTTTAAATTTTGCCTAAGGTGTTAAGACGATCAGTATTTAACTTTTAAGCAAAAAATCAAGTTCAGTTGATATCGCCTTGTTTGTAATAGAACTTTTCTTAATGTTGATCTGAACTTTCGTCACTTTCTATACTTTCGTTACCAGCTTCTGTATCAGAACCAATGCTGATTAGCGATATTTCAAATGTTTAAGAATATATACGCTTCAAGTTTTGCCGAAATTATCTTTGGAAATTTTATTTTTGATACCAATACCCTTCAAATAAGGAACTTTCCAGTAAAGCAACAATTTTTTTATTTTGAAAAAGGGTTAGCTGTCAACGATTTTTCGCAATTAGGGGTAGTGTTTTTTTAGGTGGGGTTAGTGTGATACTTTCAAAAAAATTGATGTAAATACCACCACAGCCTTCAAAATTAAAGCGGTAAAATACAAATTATTTACACACATCTATTCAACCTTATTTTATTCATGTTTAGAGTACCCAATCATACACTATTATTCATTTGAAGATTGAGAAGAACACATTTTTACAGCTTGAAAATTAAGGAAATTGTACGGAAAAATAATTAAATATTTCTTTCAGCCTGTGATATCAAGTAAATAAGGAACTAGTTAGTTTTAAAACGGGCAAGAAGCCTATGGGGAGCTCCCCTGGCCCTGAAGCTATAAAGCCTATTGTGCCACACCGTTACCTATTCGCTCTCAGCAGTTGATCCCAGACCTCTTGATGAAGCCCAGTATCTCGACTACTGTTCGCGTTGCAATTTCCTCAGGGATGTTTCGTCATCCCTGCCGCATTTTCTGCATTTTGTCGTGGGGTTATACCCGTTTTTTGCATATGATAGTTTAAGTGGTTGTGCCCAGTTAGGATCCGTACCACCATCCTTATGTCTTTCTTGGGTAAACCCAATATTTTCATGGCTCTGTTCATCCTATAGGTATGAGCCAGGATGGCTTTCGCCTGACGGCAACCCTGGATTTGTTCGCAGTATTCCCGGTGTTTTGTTCGGATCCAGGTTTTAATGGCCATCCCGACACAGCAAGATGCTATTCCCAGTACCGGTTCCGGTCCTATGTATTCACTCGCTGCGCCGCATTTTGCCAACTCGTCCGCCTTTTCGTTGCCCTTGATCCCTGCGTGACCAGGGACCCATATGAGAGTCACATTGTTTCTTTCTGCAAGTTGGTTAATTGCCTGTTTGCATTCCCAAACCAGTTCTGATGTTCTGTCTGGTTTCCCTATTGCAGTTAGTGTCGCTGGGCTGTCCGAGCAGATCGTAATCTGTCTGCCAGCAGCGTTTTCTTCCATTAGTGTTTCAGCACAACGAAGGATGGCCAGGACCTCCGCCTGAAAGACAGTAGCATGTCGTCCAAGTGGGATCCCTATCCCCTTCCCTCTCTTGCTGTCATAGATTCCTGCTCCTGACCCCCCCCCCTCTCCCCTGGAGTCATCCGTATACGAGATTTCCCCTTGGAGGAGCGGGTTACCATATGCTTTCCACAAATCCCTGCTTCGAATGTAGACACGGAAAGCTTCGGCAAAGTTGAAGCATTTTGTTATTTCATCTTGTCTCATCTGTGGAATCGGCAGTGCGCTGATATCACTCGGGAGCCTAGTGTACCTAGTCCCCCGAGTCCATATATTTGCTCTTGCTAGGCGACCCATCGCGTGTGCCGCTCCAGCAGTTATCACAGCATGTAGGGGTTCTTCATAGAGCATGAATCCTATCGCCGCTGTGGGCGTAGTCCTCATTGCTCCAGTCAAACCTCTAAATGCTAACGTTTGTAATACTCGCAGCCTGTCCTGCATTGTTTTAAATTTTGCCCGTGGCCACCAGACCAAAGATCAAAAGTAGCCACATCCAAAAAGTCATGAGAAACTTCCTGCATTGGGTCTCCAGATGCTTTGCTCAGTTCAGCTTGCTATCTAGGATTACTCCTGGATATTTAACTGAATCTGAAAACGTCAGCTTCCCACCACAAAATACAGGAACGTCAACTTTCGGCACTTTATAATTTCTCGTGAACATGACCAGGTTGGTCTTTTCCGATTTACCGAGAGCCCTGAGCTATCGCACCAGAGCTCTACGATGCGCAGCACCGACCTCGTAAGACCCATCAGCGTTTCCAGATGAGCCCCCCTGACTAGGATTACAAAGTCATCCGCATAGCCCTGAGTATAATACCCCTCTTCAATTAGCAACCTCTATATCCAAGAAAGTTCCCACAGCATACCCCTTTTGTTCCAAATACTGCTCCAATTTTGCCACAACGGCATGAAGCGCAGTTTCTACCAAGCAGCCTGCCTGAAAAGCATGCTGCCCTCTATGCAGCGGGAAGGCCAAGAGCACCTCATCTCTCGATATCATATCTCTCGATCAGCTTCTCCAACGTCTTCAGAATAAAAGACGTTAGGCTGATTGGTCGGAAATCTTTTGCAGCAGTGTAACCCTCCCTCCCAGGTTTGAAAATGAAGGCCACTCTGAAGGACACAGAAGGACCCTACAGCCCATTCCACCTTTTTGTAATCAACTACCTCAGCGGCGAAATTCCAGTCGGCCCTCTCCACCTCTTGGCCCCAGCCTTCGTCCTCTTGGTCGGTTCGGATTCGCTGAAAACCTGGGAAGTGAACTTCCATCAGGTCATTCAGCGTTGCTTCTTCGTCTTCGGCAAACTCACCATTATCGAGCCTTATGAGCCCGATGCGAGCTTCCGGATTTTTCGCCAGGATCTTGTGGAGCCTCGCTGTTTCCGAAATGTCTTTCGATTCCTCGGAGAAGCCCCTCCAATGCCTCTGTTCATACTTTCTTATACTTTCATTGTATTCATACTGGGCCGTCTTATAGATAAGGCAATTTAGTTCTATTTGCCCTATTGCACAACATTATTGTCTTTTTACGGAGTCTCTCCATGTGGGTATTCCACCATTCTGCTCCCTTCCTAGACTTGATTGTGCTTGTATGACAATTGTTCTCATATGATGTAGTCAGAGTCCTTCGCAGAAAATCCGCAGCGTGCTCTAACTCATCAATGGTACCATAGCTTGTGGGGAATTCCGCAAGCCTCCCTTTGAGTTCCTCTTTACATGAGTCCCAAAGTGTTTTTCTGGGGTTTCTGATCTTGGACACCACCGGTTTTTCTAGGGTTAATAGTAACACGATATATTTGTGGTCCGAGAGAGACTCCTCATGCGAGGCTCTCCAGCTACTACCCTGCTTCTCAGTACACCCAAACATAGAGTCAAATCGAGACCATCACTCCTGTTTTTAGTCTGAAATGTGGGAGTATCACCCCGATTCAGAATCTCCAGCTCTGTGCTCGCTATGTATTCAATTGAATCTCTTCCTCTGTCATTGATGTTTGTGCTTCCCCACACCGTGTGGTGAGAGTTTGCATCACAGCCCAACAGCAGAGGAATCTTGTTCTCTTGACAGTCCCGAATTAGAGCCACCATATCTCTAGGAGGCGGGGGACCCTTGACATCGCCCGGGAAATACGCCGAGTCAATAAACACCTCTAGCCTTTCTCCGCTACTGCCCCTGAGTTTAGCCTTGATAACGGTAAGATCTCTAGAGCAGAACTTAGGCATCAAGATCGCATCCATATCCTTGACGGCTATGCATGCCCTTGGCGTTTTTTCTCGTGGACCCTTCTATACACGGAGCCACATCCTGACAAGCCACTAATGCTTTCCCTGTATAACCAGGGTTCTTGGATTAGAGCAATTCCTGCCTTCAACACTGACAAGCGCCTTGCTAGACCCGCCGAGGCGCCTTTGCTGTGGTGCAGAATAATCTGCATCATGGGGATTCCCGTCTCAGCCATTAAAAGGCTAATTCAGAGCCCCTAGATAGGTTTGCTAATCCAGAGCCGCAAAGGCTCCAGAAATTCGCACCGCTCGTGGTAGACTGCCCCCTGAGGAGCCTTCTACCACTGACATGGCAGTGGGCTAGAAGAGGGTCCCGGAACGGACCCCTCATTGTTTTTGTTTTTCGTGTTTCATTCAATTGTCCCACGACAAGCTAGGGAAATTATAAAAACCTTCTGCAGAGCCCCGCTTGCAGGGGGCGGGTCTACATACTATGGGATTCGACCTGGTGTCCCAAAGTCCCCGTTCAGGCACCTCCTTTGAGACCCCGGCCTGTCCGCCTTTACTAAGGGGGGCAGGCCGGGATGTTCAAGGATTTGTTAACCCTGGTACCGTTCAGCCCTTGACACGGCGATCACATTGTAGCTTGGGAGCATGAGAACTCGCGCTCTCAATATTCCAGGAGGTTTTGCTATTACCCCCTGGCAGGATCGCTCCTTAGTTTAAGTCTCACTGAGATTGCCTTGTGAATCAGTGAGCAATCTTATTGATTTGATTCAGTAACCCTTTTTAACTAATTCGAATTGCAAAATAACATTATGAAGGTCTGACGTAAGATCTCTGAGGTATACGTTGTCCTCACTTTTCTAACATGTTATCTTAAGTAAATAAGAAACCAATGCAACTGAAAGTATTTTCTAGATTTTGTCATCAAATGATTAGCCTTCAAGCTGCCCATAATCTTGAACTGATGCTACTATTAACGCAACAGACAAATTTATCTCAAGAATTATTTCTTTAAAACATGCTTCAAACACGATTTTTAAAATTAGGATAACATAAAATGCGAGACATGAATTTAATTATAGTTTTATAAATGATATTGTTCTTCATTATATTGAAAAATGTTATTATCAAATAATACTTTTTTTATCCTATTATCCTCTTGAATAAGAAAAAACTTTGGAATCATTTGAAATCCCATGATTCCCACATTCTTTTAAATCTGAGGTCGCCATCTAAAGATTCCAAATCTCACATTGGGATCAACAGGATTTCATAAGATCTCTTATACATTATAAGTTATAGGCTTTTACAAAAGCCAGGGACAATTTTGCAAGAATGTTCAGATGCAATATCTACGCTTGAGAAAAATTAATCTTCCAGATGATCTTGAGAATTATAAGCAGTGATCGCTATTTCATAATATATTCGTAATTTACTTAATTATTTGGCCAGATTCATAGTGCAGGCAAGGGTTATTAATTGCAGAATGTTGTTATATTTTTTTACTAGTATTATCATGACATTAATTTTACGCATTATCAACAAACAAATTGTCTTTAAAATTGCCACTCTTTTGTATTAATTTAATACAAAATTATATTTCTTTTTGCTAGAATATTTCTTAATTTCAAAGTTGAATTGCGACATATTTATGTTTTCTTACATCTCAGGATGCGAACGACGTAATAAACAAAAATGAAATCAAATACTTTTATTGTCATTTAAAGATTGAAATCATTGTTTTTTTTAATATCTTCTGACAACATTGGCCCGATTAATAGCACGGAACAACAGGTTTATTTGTTTGCAGAATCTCGTTGTACAGAGTACGCATTACGAGATCTTAAAAGTATTTGTATTTGCACCGAACCTTGACAATTTACGAGACACGTGTACGCAAATATTATATAAGGCGATTGAAACCACGGCTGTTATCATTCGCAAAATATTCAGCTCTTTGCCAAATATCGTCTTACGATTCAGTCTTTAAGATGAGGGTAAAAGTGGCATTCGCCTTCTTACTGAGTAAGTAATCATCTATACAATACAAAAGATACATACTTGCTGTGAAAATATTTTATTTAACAATTAAACTCAATATTAATTATTATGAAAACATTAAATAGTATTTTACTTCCTCACAGAGGAAGCTTTGTAACAGTAACATTTTCCAAAATTTTTAAATTCATTTAATTAAACCTTCTTCAATTTAAAAATGTCTAATACAATGTTCTAAGCAATTTCCGGATGTGTGTGTGGGTGGATGTGTGTGGATGTCACCCTTTTTTGTGAACACGATAACTTGAAAACGGTTGCAGATAAATTGATGAAATTTGGAGGACTTACTTTCACTCCTAATATCTTGAAACTGGCTGAAGGATTTCTAAAAATATTTATTGCATTTTTTTTAGCACTTAATAATATTTGAAAATACGGTTTTTCATAGTAAAAATTTTTTCTTCAATATAATTCAAAGTGGATGCAAGAATATAAAACATTCCTTGGTTCAAGCCGAATCGATTTACCTGTAATATTAATACATTTTATTAAAGAGTAGGGAAGTTATGGTAATATATATATTTTGAACATCGGTTTTTTATAGTAAAAATTTTTTAATTAACATAATTCAAAGTTGATGCAAGAACAGAAAGGATGTGTTAATTCAAGACGAATCGATTGACCTATAATATTAATACATTTCATTGAAGAGTAAGGAAGCTATGGTAATGCATAATATTTTAAAATACGGTTTTTTATGGTAAAACTTTTTTCTTCAACATAATTCAAAGATAATGCAATAATATAAAAGATTTCTTGGTTCGAGACGAATCGATTAACCTATAATATTAATACATTTTATTAAAGAGTAGGGAAGTTACGATATTTTATATATTTTTTAATCGATTTTTATAGTAAAAATTTTCTCATAAATTAAAGTTGAGGCGAGAATGGAAAAGTTGTGTTGATTCAAAACGAATCGATTGACCTATAATACTAATACATTTTATTGAAGAGTAAGGAAGCTATGGTAATGCATAATATTTGAAAACACGGTTTTTTATAAAAAAACTTTTTTCACTAACATAATTAAAAATTGATGCCCGAACGGAAAAGATTCCTTAATTCGAGGCAAATCGATTGATCTATAATATTAATACACTTTATTGAAAATTAAGGAAGTTATGCACATTTATAATATTTGAAACATCTGTTTCAAACAGAAAAAAAATTTTCATCGACATAATTCAAAGTTGACGCATGAATAGAAAAGACTTTTCGAACATTTTTTAAATAGAATAATTCTGACCATTTTTTTAAAGAAATCATAAACCTGGGAAAGGGATCAGAACTTTTCCCTTCCCTTTTCCATCTCGAAAAATGATCATTTCGAATACAAACTTTGATTTGTCTGATTTGTCTTTGTATTTACAATTTTTTTATATTATTTTTTAATTTTATACTTTTTGTAAATTTCTATTTTTAAAATGATGAAAATGAAGACTTTGGTTTGTCTATTATTCAAAAAAATCACGAATGTTTCCTCTATGAGGAAGCAAATATATTTGCTAACAGGAAGCAAAGTGCTCGTGAAATGAGCACTGCATAATTATAAATACAAACAAAGTGGAAACATTCGAGATCGAATTCACAGCTAGTTTATAGATTCTTTCAAAATTAAATTAACAGATCATTATCAACGTACTAGCAGTAAATGCACACATGCAAAGCGTGCATCCTCTTTTGTAAATTAACACTTACCTGGAATAATATTTCTTCACAAATATCTGGTCAACAAAATATTTTACTTTAGTACATTGCAAAAACTTTTATTTAATTTGAAGAAATAATGTTCTTGGTTTAAAATAATGAAATTAAATAATTGATTTCATCAATTTTCAGCCAATACTTTATTTAAATCAAATTTTTTTGTTTATTGCAACAAATATCAGGAAACAACTCATTTCTTCATTTTAAAGAACGCAGATAAACGTCTTTATTAAAATTCAAATCAATTTTTCCTTTTGTTCCAATGCAGTTTCACTTCGTAATAAAAAAATTAGACAAATTAGGCGCCGCGAGCCTAAAAAAAAGGTTTTGTGGTCTATGTGGACGTTAATACGTTAACCTTTACCCTCCCTCGTCCCTTCCCCAACTACTTTTCCATCTACTTTCCCTTCTCCTTGATTTCCCAGCTATCATTCCGCTTCACCTACTTCCCTTTCTCAGCCCTCACTTGCCCTCCCCTACTCACCCTGATATATAATTATTTTCCCTACTTTTCCCTCCATTTACTTACCCTCATTTCCCTTCACTTACCCTACATCCTCCTTATTTACCTTACTTCCCCTTCCCCTTCTCAGCCACTTCACCTACTTTCCCTCCCATCCTTTACCTCCCCATAATTGCACCTTATTTACCCTCACTTGCCTCTTATCTGATTTTCTTTCATTCCCCCTACTTTACCTACCATGAATTCCCCTACTTTCCCATCCCTAATTTCCACTCACTTCCCCACTAATCATTTCTCCTTACTTTTTCTACCCCCCCTCCTCTCATTTCCCCTAACTTCCCATACTTCTCCCTCATAATTTCCCCTCACTTTCCCTCCTTGGAAAAAAGGACGATGGACGGATACCCGACTGGAACTATAAGGGTTCCTGTCCGGAGCTACAAAACCCTACAAACGAGGTTAAAGAAACAATTTGTTTCATTTAAACGTAACTTTTCTCTGAGTGTAGTTGTAAATATTGTATATTATTTTATAATGAAACTTAACCGCAGTTATTAAAAATTAAACTTGAAATAAACAATGTAATGAAAATGTTTTATTTTTATTTTTAAAGCCAGCGCAGTTTTATTCTCGGCCACATTTGTCCATGCGGTGAGTTGTACTTCACTCAAAGTTATTTAAAATTTCTATATTATATATCAAGCAGTGTCTCGTCGTCCCGAAATTCGGGATGACTAGTGCAATATTTTTCATAAGCTTGGCTATTCGTCCCGAATTTTTGGGTGGGGGCAGGAAGGCACCCCTGTGACTGGCCATAGAAATAATGTTGGTGAAACACCTACCCCTTTTATAAGGTCTCGTGGGGGCGGGAAGGCACCCCTGTGACTGGTCACATAAATAATATTGGTCCAACCCCCCTAATTTTTCGGGACGACTAGACATAGCCTATATATAACTGCAATATTTTTTTATTATTCACATTTAGGATATTAGCAAATTTTCTTTCTGAGACTTAAATTTGCGTGATGACCTAGGAAAATGGTGACAAAAATCTAGAATTTACGTGACACAATTCTTGAAATCTTATCTTCAATTTTAACAGATAAAATTTAGAAAATCTTTACAGTTTCCTGAGTTAAATATGACTAAAATTTCCAAGCGTGTCTGTCGCGAGAGTGGTGATCGCTGAGAATTTTTCGGATTTTTCACGTCGACTTCAACTTGAGCCACAACTAACAAAAATTATGAAAAAAGTTTGAAATTTACAGAACGAAAGCTTCGAAATCTCGTTTTAATTCGAGTTAATAAAACTGGAAAAAATCTTCACGGGTTCTGAAGATACGACCAAATATGACCAAGCCTGCAGCGTCGAGTTTGAATCGACGATCACCGCTTTCGACTAGCCTCGTAGACTGGCAATCGAGGCAGAAACTCTTGGACATTTGCAGTCATAATTCGGGAACCCGTTAAGATTTTTAAAGTTTTGGTAGCTTAAACTGAAGATTAGGTTTCAAAGATTGCATTCTGTGAATTTCAGATTTTTATCACATTTTTCATAGGTCATGCCGCAAATCGAAGTCGAAGTAAAACATTCGAAAAAATTCTTGAATTTGTTTAAGAAACTTCTCATTCTCTTCGAAAATTCAGAAATTTCTCTACTACGAGTCATTTAAAGTGGAATTTCATAAGCTTTGGAACCATTAAAAAAAATGTCTAGCTTTATTCACGAACGAGTTATAATGTATCAACTTCACTGATTTTTAGTACCGCTCGCGCTAACCATGTAGATAATTTCCTATGGTGGTACATAGGCAAAAATCGATTCATCTATTTTGCATTCATTCCCAGAAAAAAATCATTTTTCCCATTAAATCTTCTTGAAAGTTTTCTTAAAGGCTATAGCTCTAAGGATATGAAAAGCTCACTAATTACACAAAATTCCGATGCAAAAAATATAGCCGGGCTACAAAAAGGGGATCAACTTATTAAAAAAAAACTTTTCACTAATAAAAGTTTCTTTGGGTACTTGTCCAGTACATATATTTAATATAGAAATTTAAACATATTCACCGTTGAAAATTGTTCGTGTTAGATGACCATTTCTAAAATACTTTCAATTGTGTTCAGTGGGAAAAAGGAGATGAAAACTGAGGGAAAGAAAACAAAATTGAGTATTTTTTGATTTCATTGTTGATAACAATAGCAATTGTTGATGTATGATAGATCATTACTAATTATAAATACAATACAAATCATAAGGAATTTCAGGTAAGAAAATCAGTGTTGTCACAATAATTAACATGTAAATTAAATTTATTTTTTATATTCTTTAAGTATATCTGCATTAGTAGATTTAATGCCTTTACGATGGTGCATTATAATAAAATGTGTTTCGGGTTTCAATCGCGTGCAAATCTACGAATATTGCCTACGTTCCGTGAACATTGCAGTTCAATTCTTCAGGGCTAACCTGAAACAACTTATGTTGTTTTTATATATACTCTCTACGATGCCTGTGATTGGCCATAGCGGCCCAGCGTGGGGGCTG
This sequence comes from Andricus curvator, assembly GCA_932195095.1. Taxonomy (NCBI): domain Eukaryota; kingdom Metazoa; phylum Arthropoda; class Insecta; order Hymenoptera; family Cynipidae; genus Andricus; species Andricus curvator. The sequence continues at coordinate 79,849 of CAKNYM010046744.1, forward strand.
ATCGAACCTGATTGGCCAATCAAGTCTTTTTTTAAGAACCCGGGAGGACGGAAAGTGTTGTGGAAAATTAACTCCAAAACTCTACATCTAGAAAGTTCGAG
>CAKNYM010046744.1:79959-91744 GCA_932195095.1 Andricus curvator
ACTTTACACAGTGTTTCTTATTTGAAACAATTAATAATCCCCAACAGAAAGTAAAATCAAATTGGCATTATATCCATTGTCCCTATTGAAGTCGTTAGGGTGTTTTAAGATTCCGATTGCTTTTCTATGTCTTCTCGGAAAAATATTGTATGTTTTTGCGATGACGGTTGTTTTTTCAAATAAAATGCTATGTCATGTTCACTTTTGATAGAACGCTGTCTCAATAATATTTACTTCTCTTTCAATAACCAATTCTACGAAAAAACCTCAGGAACAGCAGTGGGATCTCCAATCTCACCTGTAATAGCCAACATCTTTATGGAACATCTAGAAACTAAAATCTTCAACCAATACAAGCTCAAACCGAAATTTTAGTGCCGTTACGTTGACGACACTTTCGTCATCGGGAGACAAGGACTAGATAAACTACACAAATTTTTCAATTTCATCAATCGATTACACACTAATATCCAGTTCACCATGGAAATTGAACAAAACGGAAAATTGCCTTTCTTGCACGTACTAATTTACAAAAGATCTAATAACACATTAGGGCATACATTTTACAAAAAACCCACCCATACAAATAGATACCTACATGCCTCCTCCCACAACCACCCATTTCAAAAGTAATCAGTCTTTAATTTCCTTGTATACAGAGCTGCCTCCATGACAGATAAAGATAACTTACAAAAGGAATTACAACACGCCAAAGAAATCCTAATACAGAACGATTACACATACAAACAAATTGAGAAAGAAGCAAAGAAAATACAGTCAAAAAAATGTCAAGAGAATAAATAGAAAAAATTCTCAACAAACACAACATTCACTCAAAGAAATGTCCTCTCGTGGCAAAAGAATGTTTCTTGATGTGAATGGAATTTCCTCTTAAATTTAAGGTTGAGAGGATTTTCATTTGTCTCAACAGGAATCCTTTTGCAGTAAAAATTTTCCTTATGCGACTAACTTCACCTAATGTCGCAGTCAAATAATTATGTTTGGGTAAAAAATATATTCACGCCGTGCAAAACAAAACAGGCAAGAGGACGATGCTTTTGTTTCAAGACAACTTTTTCTCTGAGTGATCCAAGCCATATTTAAACCACCTGTGAAAATAGAAAAACAACCCTAAAGATAAAATGGCACCTCTCAGTTCTCCGGGAGTATATAAAATCCCTTGCTCTTGTAACAAAGTCTATATTGGAGAAACGCGGAGAGCGGTGAGCCAATGTGTAAAGGAACATGAGAGTAAAGTCAGGCGAAAATATTTCACGCAATCAGCACTAGCTGAGCACCATATCGAAACAGGACATAGCATTCTATTTAACAAAACAACCGTCATCGCAAAAATATACAATATTTGTCCAAGAAAACGTAGAGAAGCAATGGAAATCTTAGAACACCCTAACAACACTGATAGAAATGGTGACGTTGATTTAACCATACGATCGTAGGCTAACAAATTACGAGTATATTTATAATATAATACGTGTAATTCAATCACAAAGAGTATGAGATGCACTTACTGAAATATGGTAAATACAACTTATTTATATTTGTGGTACAAAGCTGTATAATATATGTGTTGCTATTATATGAAATGTGTAATTCTATAAACATATACCTGAGTCAACTATCTTTAAAATGTTTACATTTAGCAATACCCTTTGTATCAATGATTTACCCGACTTTGTTTGTTTTGATTACAACAGGCGCATCTCAATCGCGCCTGCGCGTCTGCCTTCACAAGCAACAAGAATCGGATGGCCAAAACAGACATCCTGTATGGCTGTATCTATACCAGCAATACAATAGGGTTCATCTAATCATAAATATTGTTGTACCGCTTATTTATTTCTATCAGTGAACATCAATAGGGACAATGTATATAATACCAATCCGATTTGGCTTTCCGTCCTCCCGGTTTTTTTAAAAGAGACTTGATTGGCCATTCAGGTTTGACCATCTCCCACGGTGGGGTGCTCTGGCCAATCACAGGCATGGTAGAGAGTATATATAAGAACAACATAACCTGTTTCAGATTATCCCTGAAGAAGAAAACTGCAATGTTCACAAAACGTCGGCAATATTCGTAGTTCTGCACACGATTGAAACCCGAAACACCTTTTTTTATTATATCTGCATTATTTCTGATCAATAGCGAATTTTTAAAGCAATTTTTTTTCGATAAAAAAATCATATTTTGACGGACTAAAAATCTACGAAGCAATAGAGCGAAAAGTTTTGTGAGGATTGTGAACTGTAAATTCCAGGTTTTAACCACTGTGCAGCGCGTCAAGAGTTAGAAGCTTTGAAACATACATTTTTTTAAATAACAATAAACACGATTGCCAACGGCCATACCACGCTGAAAAACCCAGTTCTCGTCAGATCACTGAAGTTAAGCAGCGTTGGACGCGGTTAGTGGTGAGCCCACACTTGTAGTTATTTATAACTACAAGAAAAACCTAGAAACACTACCCGAATCGGGTAGTGTCACGCCTACCCTGAAAGGGAAATGGTTTAATGGTATACATACGAAATTTATGTTTTAAAGTTAACTTCAGAACGATTTAAATATTATTATTGAAGAAAATAAAAAAATCGATGAACTCTTGAGGTTTAAGAACAATATTTAAATTTTTTTTTTAAATCAACGATTGAAAACTAAAAGTGCTACTCTTACTTCTGTCAGTGTGTCGTTATATAAATTGAAAAATGTCATTTATATGGAATTTGTGCACAATTTCAAATAATCAAAGTACAACAATCCTGATATATATATATATATATATATATATATATATATATATATATATATAGAGAGAGAGAGAGAGAGAGAGAGAGAACTGTAACTAATAAAAATTATATATTCTTTCAGACTATTGCGAGCTTAGCTACATGTTCTAAATGTGCTGTGAGTAAACACAATTTGACATGGTCTTTTTTACTTTAGAAAATGATTGCTTTTCCCAAAAATTGTAAATTAAAAAACATGGTTTTCAGTTGCCATTATGTACCAGGAGAGACCCAATTTGTGCAAGTTTTCGGGGCCGAATATATACTATGGGCAGAAAGGCATTCACTTGCTTACTAAACAACTGCAAAAGTAAGTTGTGTAGGAGAGTTATTTTTTAAGAAGTAATTTTATGAATATGTGAAAATACCGCTCATACAAGTATTTCATATTTAAATGCTTGAAATTTGAAATTCATCAATCTCGACCGCTTTCATAATAAAATTGTTTAACTTCAAAACATTCTCTTCCAGAAGTTCAATTAAAAAAATGTATTTACATGCTAAATATAACGTAAGGGTGGCCTTTATTTACAATTTGCTGTACAAATTAATTTTTCACATGGTGAAAAAACGTTTTTTTAAAACTATTTTTACTCTCACCCTCTAGTTTTGTTCGAATGTCCAAGAAACTCATAGCATCTATAATACCTATTTTGTGACTTCTACCACAAATCAGTTGTTTCAAAAAATAAGAATTGTTTAAACAATAAAAAATTCATCAACAATAGAACGAAAATTAAAAACTTACCCATTTATGATTATTCTTGCAAAAAATATTTGTTGAATGTGATCACTAACCTTACTATTCTTGCCTTACTATAGTAATTAACCTTACTATATCATTTTTTTGGACATTCAAAAGAAAACTAGGGTTTGACAAAAAAAATTATTTGAAAAAATAATGTCCACCCTAATATAAGATATATGCAATATGTTTAAATATATCAGCTTTTCAAAAAGATACGATTGTTTACATTATAATAAATATTAATAACCATTTCAGTTGGAAAAAAAATGAAAAAGGAAAGTGAAGGACCATGTTATGCTCTACCTCAAAAATTAGGTCACCCTTATCCAGTTCCACCACCAGGGTACCAGTATCCTGTTCCACCTGCAGGGCACCTTTATCCACAGTATACGCCAAATCATTATCATGCAGATTAAGCTGCGATGTAAATTTTAAAACATCTTTTTATTCAGTAAAATTGGATAAAATGTTTGTGCAGCCCATAAATATAAATTTCGTCACTTGATGGCAATTTTGCACTTTTCAATGAGAATACATTTATAAACAATGTAATCCACATAATAAAACACTCAAGTGTGAAAATTTTAAATTTTTAATAATTTTGCCCGCACCACTCGAAATTTGTAAAAAAACCTATGAAAGGATGATTTCTTATTTCAATACTAATTTTCCATTGTTATTATATTAGGATAAAAACTACGTTAAACATTTCCAAAAAGGAAAACTTCCATACATTTGGAGTGAAAAATTAATTTTTCAAATGATCCTAAGAATTCCAAACACTTTTCGCAATATTATCATATACATATACATATAAATGCTGCTCATTAAGAGGGCTGGGGATATCCGTGGGAATTCTGAGTTGAGTGTGCGAGAGAGACAGCAATATGATAAGCACGCCTAAAAGGGTGGAGCTTGTTAGTGAAAAAAAAAATCGACAGGCAATCACCATAGGAATATTTTCAGGAAAAAAAGGGTACATCGGAAAAAAAGTGCGAAAAAAATTGCCTGGAATAAAGTCATTATCAGGGGACAGTCGACCTGGGTCAGGCATTGTCTGGAAACCGGTACCATTCCGGCCGGGGGTAGATTGTCGAGCGGACGGTTTTTGGCCTCACGCGACCTTCCCATTTTTTGAGATTAGACATAGCGGAGAAAAATCCAAATTTTGTAAAATATTAGTTATTTAAATTTTAATAGACTGCATTAGCCTCGCTATATTATCACGAGTAAATTAAAAAAAGATTGAAAAAACTCGGTTAATATTTTCAATCCCAGTTGATCTTTAAAGATGTATTTCCTTTTCAATCATCTTTAAATATCCCTTCCACGTTATTCGTTTATGAATCCAGGCATACCACACAAGTAATAATTGTCAACAATAGTTTCTGATATAGTAGCCGCACGAAGTCGACACAAAGTTTGAAATGTCTAAAATGCTCTATTTGAAACATTCCATTGGGATAGTTTCGAAATATACTTCATATCCGGTGAAAATTTGGAATTAAATTTCTCAATATACTAGAAAAAGTTCGTTTTGTATTGAAATCTTACTTTTCAATTGTAAAATAATGATGCTGTTGGCAGACCTAGAGGAGAAGCTGAAGGAGAAAGGGAAAGGGGGAACGGTTTTGGGTAATAGCAAACTATACTCTCTAGCATACGCGGACGACGTAGTTCTGTTAGCAGATGATGAGAAGGGGATAAACCTAATAATGAGAATTTTCGAAGAGTATGTGGGAGAAAAAGACTCGACGGTGAACGTGGAGAAGACCAAGGTTTTTGGTTTGAGGCAGGAGGGGGAATCAAAGTGCAGGTGAGACAAAGAATCGAATGTGCGAGTAAAGTAATGGGCCAAGTATGGGGTATAGAAAAGAGAAGGTTTAATGACGATGGGAGGATGAGGGTTTGGTTGTTTGATGGTTTAGTTTGGAAGGTGCTGTGTTATGGTGTGGAGAACTGGGGATGGAAGGAACATACGACAGTGGAAAGCATGTATGAGAGATTTCATAGATGGGTAATGGGAGTTAGCTGGAGTTGCCCAGGGTACATGTTAAGGCCATGTTATACATTAATCACGTGACCCAGCCAGTCCTGAGATCGATATTTTTTGTCCCATATTTAAAAATAAAAGTTACAATAGAGCGGAAAAAATTTGGGAAAATATTAATAAATATAAAAGGACAGTGTGTGGTAAAGCATAGAGTTGGAGAAGAAAAAGAAGTTATTATTGGAATAACAAATATCGGCCGGCAATCAAGCGATCTGCATTATCAACAGTGCTGACACCATGGATATATCAAATATCAATTTGTTTATTTGCACCAAATCAGCAAATATTATCAAGTGTAATTATTGCAACCGATGTTTGCATCATTTTCCTCAAGACATGTGAGCCAGAACCTCAAAAATGTTTCATTGGGAACATTAAAAATTGGTTACAGAGTTCTACAGCACGGTCGGTATTTTTGTGAATTTCCTTATTGATTACATTTTTTTCTTCAACATTTCGAGCCAAATGTTGTATACAAACGCAGATTACAGTTTCCTGATGCTTTCCCCAAAGTTTCAACTCGATATCTCATTTTGTGTGGACATGAGTTGTTGCACAAAAAATGCCGATATTGCTCCGGTTTTAATTTCTTCAAAAAATTTTTCTCTAAATTTCGTTCCAAATGTTGTATACAAACGTACATTATTGTTTCGTGAGGCTTTCCCCAAAATTTCAACTCGATATCTCATTCGATGTGGACGTGAGTTGTTGCAAAAAAAATTATCGATAATTTAGGTCACGTGACTCATGTATAACATGGCCTTAAGGGAAGAATTAGGATGGGAAAAATGGGAACTAGACAAATCAAGAGAGCCTAGAGGTTCGGAGAGAAGCTAAAAAGGGGAGAGGGGAGCAGGATAGCACAAGTATGCTTGGGCGAAATTCGGAACAAGGATACCAGAAGTAAATTGGGAAATTCGAAATGGGAGGAAGGAAGGAAAAAATGAGGAGAGTTTGTGATATACGAGAAGGGGTACTGGAGTGGCAGTACATAAAGTTAGAGCTATTAGTAAGACAAGGAGAAGAGAGATGGAGAAAGATTCCAGATTCGAGGTACAATAGATGGTATATGATGGTCAAAGCGTTGACGGAACCAGAATATCCGCAAAAAATAAAAAAGGTAGATAAATGGAGTAGGGTGGTACAAGAAGAGAATCTGTGTAGAGTATTTGGATACGAAATGGAGTCGCGGGCACATGTATTGGAGAGGTGTACAGGAGAGGAAGAGGGACAGTTCAGTGTGTATGAGTATGTAAGATAGATTTTGGATGGTAATGGACAGGGAGGAACGTGGATAAAGAAAATGGAATAACTAAGAGAAAGCAAGGGAACAGGGCAGAGCCAAATGGTTAATACTAATAAGGAAAGTAACAAGCAAAAAGTTAAATTTAAAAAACGTTGAAAATCTATTTTATGGTAAGAGGAAATGGAAGCCCTGGAAGGTCACTCATTTTTGGAATTTTAAAAATTATTAGTATCAATATTATTGTTATTTTAAGTAAGATGAAACATTAGAATATAAGCAGTGGTTAAGTTAGAATAAGGATGGAATGTAAACATGTGTACAGGGAGCGGAGGCCCTCAAACCCGTAAAAGGGAGAGATTAAATGTACATACAATTAAATATAATATGTAACTTTCAGTCCAAGAGCATCAGCTAGCAGCACTTTCTAAATTAAATGCATTCGAATTTATAGTTCTCCAAAAAATTGATTAATTTTTTAAGGATTCAAGTATTTTCAGTGGAAATGAATTAAATATTACATTTAATAATTTCTATGACTTGGAAAATGCTCTCTGAATCTGAATCAGCGAGACTACGTTGTCAATCAGTGGAAATTGTTATTGATTTTGTTCAGTGACCCTTTCTAACTAATTCTAACTTAAAAATAAGGAAGGTCTTATGCAAGATCTCTGAGATATACGATGTTTTCACTTCTTCAACCTTCAGTATCAAGTAAATAAGAAACTAATGCTACTGCAAATATTTTCTAGCTTTTGTCCTCGAACATACAAGGTTTTGAGCTGCCTCTACTCTTGTACTACTATTTTTCAATGTGACGTTCTACCAAAAATAGATTGATTTGTCAATCATGCAAGTATTCCCAGATGAAAACACGAGAAATTTTTTTTTATTAATTTATAAGTTCTAACGAAATATTCAGTTAAAATATACCCTACTATATCAACTGATTGCCGCGCCCCTAGCCATTTTCTAATTTATCAATAACCATTTTCTATTTGTAGTCAATTCTGATTTTTAGAACCTTCGCTTTAATTATTTCATTTAAAATTTAACGATAAACTAAGTGAGTTTAACAGAATAATGTTTCTTTTAGAAAAAATAAATAATTTAATATATCAAAACGAAAAAGTAACTGCTACAAAGTCTTGAAAACTGCTCTCTTAATTTGAATCAGTGACATTACCTTGTGAAACAGTGAAAAATTTTATTGACTTGATTCAGTTATTCTTTCTCACTAATTCGAATTCAAAAATAAAATTAAGAAGGTCTAATGCAAGATCTCTCAGACATACGATGCACGGGAAGAGAAGGTATGGTTGTTAAAGCCATTCAAATATTGTTGCACATAATTTTTCTGAATTATCCACAGTCATAGTTGATACGACTTAAGCTATGAATGCAGGTAGTAAGTAAAATGGCTGTGTGAACCATAGACATGTGGTTGGCCGAGGTATGGATGTGCCAAGCATACTGAGGCTGTCCTGTTCAATATAAATGTCTCTTCTATCTAACGTGTAACGTGGCTCTTGTATATGTAACGTGTAATCTCAAGTAAATAAGGAACCAATGCGACTTAAAATATTTCCTAGGTTTTATCCTCGAATTATCAGCTTTTAAGCTGCCCGTAATCTTGAACTAGTACTACTACTAACACAGTAGAAAATTTTTATCTTTTTCTTCATTTGCTAAAAAAAAAGTTTCAAGCACGATTTTTAAAATTACAAGAACACCATGAATGCGAGAAATGAATTCAATTATACTTTCATAAATGATATTGTTCTTCATTATATTGAAAAATTTTATCCTCAAAGAATACATTTTTTATGATCCTTATTCTTCTCTTGAATAAGAAGAAACTTTGAAATAATTTTAAATTCCACGATTACAAAATTGTTACTAATTAGAAAATCGCGATCTGAAGATTCTAAATTTTGCACTAGGATGCGCTGGATTTCATAGGACCTCATATGCATTATACATTATAAGTTATAATAGGGTTTTACAAAAGCCATGGACAATTTTGCAAGAATTTTCAGATGCCATATCTACGCTTAAGAAAAATTAATCTTTCAAATGATCTTGAGAATTATAAACTATGATTGCAATTTCATAGTATATTCGTAATTCAATAAAATAGTGAAATGATCACGATTTTTAAAATATCTGTTTAAACAATTAGCCAGATCCATAGCACAGGCAACGGTGATGAACAAAAATGAAATGACATGCTTTAATTGTCATTTCAAGATTGAAATTATCGCTACTTTTGTAATATCTGCCCACAAAATCGGCCAAATTCAGAGAGCAGACAAGGCACACATTGCGGGACCTTAAAATTATTTGTATTTGCAAATACTATATAAGGCGATTAAAACAACGGTTGTTATCATTCATTCAATAGTCAGTAGTTTCTTGCCAAATATCGTTATTAATACATAGCCAAGGGGGTCTCTGGATACAAATTTTCTGTACGATTAGCAAACTTGCGGCTAGAATTTAGAGAGCAGAAACTTGGTGTCGCCCCGTGTTATGAATCAAGGATTAAACTAGTTTTTTTCATAGATTCTGGCACCGGCATTTACCGACATTGTAGAAGAGTGCTGGAATCTATGAAAAACTAGTCTAATCATTGAGTCATAGTACGGAGCGACACCAAGTTTCTGCTCTCTACATTCTAGCCGCAAGTTCGCTAATCGTGCGAACAATTTATATGCAGAAACGCCCTTACCTATCTACTATTCTGTGCCAGCAGTTCAATTTGAAAAATGTATCTACATGCTAATTGCAACATTAGGGTGGCCCTTATTTACAAAGTGAATTTAAAAAATATATATTTCACCCTCACCCCCTAGTTTAGTTCAAACGTCCAAGAAAATTATCTCCTACAGATTTGAGCAAAGTTATGAGTATTTGTATTTTAAAAATTGAAAACGAAAATTATCAAAAAATTGTACAAATTGTTGCTAAAAGGATGATAATATTTCAATCTAATATATGTGTGTAGGTATTCATCATTTTTCTTATTCTGGTAGAATTTCTCGTCTTCTTTCGAAATTCGTTGGAAAATTTCCAAAAAGTTCAAAAGTGATAAAATGGCGGCGGTTTTTCCTAAAATATTCAAAGTCAATTTTCTCAAAAACCCCACCCTTTTTTTCCTCTTGATTTTTTCCTAGATTCGTCCTAATGTAGAAAGAATATTTCATGATACTGTCCTCTGCACCAGCGCTTTGGAGAAAGAAGAGATTTTTTTTGTCTGAAAAACGAAAATTCACATTTTTTTCCAAAACAACAAAAGATACGAACGAGGGGTTCACAATTCGGCCGATGGAGTGAACACTGACTTCAAGTGATTTCAGTGAATACACTTGAATTCAAGTGACTTCAGCTAAGGTGTGTACTGTACACCTGACTTCACGAATTGCTCACCCCTTGGATATGAAAAAAAGTGGTGGAAGCATAATGAAGTAATTTAGACAAAATAGATAGTAACGTGAATTTTCATTTTTCAAAACGAAAATTCTCTATTAAGAGAAAAAAACGGTGGGGGTAAAGTAATTTTTAAAGAAATATTTTCAGAAAAACATACGCCACGTTGTCAATTCTGAACCTTCTTGACATTTACCAGCGTATTTCGAAAGAGGGCGAAAATTTCTATCAGAATCAGAAAGAAAAGGATAAATAAATATGTAAGATTGAAAAATATCACACTTTTATAAAAAATGTTGACCATTTCCAGATAATCTCCGTTTTCAATTTTTTAAATTCAAATACTCATAACTTTGGTAAAAAATTATTTTCAGCAAATCGGTAAGATACTTATCTTCTTATTCCCTTTGGAAACAACTTATTTGAATGGCAAATAATTCTGCCACTTGAGCATGGACTGCCTGGTCGACTTGAAATCATTTTGGCCTATTGTTTAAATAATTTAGAAATAAAAAAAAATTAAAATATAACATTGTTTATATTCGCTATAAGACTCATAGCATCTACAAAACATATTTTGTAACTTCTATCAGAAATCAGATGTTTCAAAAAATAAAAATGGTTTAAACAATGAAAAATTCATCAAAAAATGAGTAGAAATTAAAAACTTTTCCATTTATGATTATTTTAGCAAAGAAGATTTGTTTAATCTGATCATTAACCTTACTATTGTCACGTCCCGTGACGTATATATATATATATGTTAATATATTTATTTATATATTTATCTATTTGCATGCTTACACTAATAAATACTCAATAAATATAGAGCGAATATTCCGCGCTATAGAGTGTAGCTATATATATCAGCACGTTGTACGCTGTAGAATATAACTATATATATTGAGCACGAGAGTAAAGGTATAGAGTATAGACTATAGTAAGAACATTGTAATCCGTAGCGTACACTGTCCAGCTAGCCATAGCTAGACATAGACTATAGAGCATGAAAGCACGTGGAGGCTGGAGGACATAGCTATAGATATACTGAAAACATTGTAAGCCATATAGTATATCTATATATACTCGTGACGTCAGCGTATACACCGACGTCCAAGCATGCAGGGACGTCGCCTTAGGCCCTATAAAAACTGACCGGACCAGCATGGGTCAGTCATTAGCAACGTGATAAGTTAGAAGTTATAGTTCACCTCTTCTCTATTTTTCTACGGTTTTCTCCGATTCGACTGTCCAGTGTCTAGTGTGTCAAACCGGTATCTCTCGCGTGTTAGTGTGTGTACCCTTGTGACAGTGTTGTGCACTGGAAAACCCGCATCTGGGAATTCCCATCTTTGGAATACTTCGAACCAATTTCAACCTGAATTGGACCCACTATTATCAATCATTGGAACACTTTGAATACCATTCAAGGAACTACCAAAATCTTGGATATCCAATTCATAATAAGTGCACAACCCCTTCTTCCACACCATTACACAGACCATCTAGA